>CAJNJA010013072.1:273-12820 GCA_905231915.1 Symbiodinium necroappetens | reverse complement strand
CCACTTTCGGGTTCTGGGTTTAGGGTTTAGAGTTTAGGGTTCAGGGTTTAGGGTTTAGGGTTTGGTGTTTAGGGTTCAGGGTTTAGGGTTTAGGGTTTGGGGTTTAGGGTTCAGGGTTTAGGGTTTTTTCCCCTCCCACTTTGGAGTTTAAGGTTTAGGGTTTAGGAACCCGAACCCTGGTTGCGAACACATGGGGGGGCTCTTCACAGGTCAATAGACGCAAGATGAGGTTTCGAGTTAGACTTCGGGGCACCTTCTACCATGAGTGTCAGCGAAGAAATTCAGAAGCTGTACTAATTCTTCCGGCCTCGGTATGGCCTTTTGGACAAGAACCCCCGACCCAATCCGAACTACCTGGGCCTTGCAAAAGGCTAAATGCAAGGGTTCAGGGTATTTAGGGATGTTTAGGGTTTAGGTTTGGGGTTTAAGGTTTCCCCCAGCCCAAACTCGATTCCGAGTTTCCCAGGTCCGTCACCCAAGACCCACAGGCCCACCATGAAACGCCCTAGACTTCATGGGTTCACGCTGAGGGGGTTTACCCAGAGGGCCCAAACCCGTTAAATAAGGAATATACCTTGAATTATAGGGGCCTTAACATTATGATTTGAGGTACATTCCTTAATTAAGGGGTATTGGGCTGTCTGGGTAGGGGCCTCCAAACCTTCCGTGTCTTCGCGTGATATGCCTTAGTAGCTGTAGGGCGCGTAGTAGGCGGTATGCTAGACTTACTGTTGCCAAGAATTCCGACCTTTATCATCGGGTTTCGCGGGTTAGTCATCAAGCCTTCCCAGCCAGGAAGCCCCGAAGCGCGGCGAAGAGACATCAGACCACCTTGGCTTTGCAGATTTTTCCAGGCCAAACTCTTGAGAAAAACGCCGCAGACCCACGGGCCAGGAGAGAACATGTCAACCCTCGTTCATCCACAAGCATCCGTCCTCCAGCCCCCAAACTTTGGGTGTATCTCGAATTTTGGGACTGGCTCCAGGGTTTCCCGGTTTAGGGCTTCGAGGCTATATCGAGGTCTGCTAATTGCCAATACTATTTCGGGGGGTGCCTTATGATATTTATAGTATAATATAGCCCCAAACCTAGTCTAAGGATTAAGGCCCCTATGTTATGGTCTTCAAGGTCTCGGCTTCTCCCTTCCGGGGCACCTTGATCCGCGGTTCCCGCCTGCGCAGCAAGCTCGGAAGAGGAAGTTCGGGTTTAGGGTTTAGGGTCGCGTTGAACGATACTTAGTCAACGGCTGAAGGGCCAATTGGGGCTCGTGCTTCGTGCTTTGGTCCGATGGGATTGGCGTGTCACTCTTGAAGGTTTGATGGCAGAGCCCACGTCTCGAAGTTCTTCTTTCTCTGGTTTTGACGGGGTCTGTTGTACTCTAAAGTCACGATGAATACCACCATGGAAGCCTAAGGATCACCATGGCTCAGGCTCCAGGCCTCTTCACGCGGCCGTGCTTCCATTTTTCGGGGCTCACGAGCTCTCCCGTAGGCCGTAGGCTCAGGGCTTGGGCTCTTGTGGCTTCTTGCAAAGCCCTGATTCAGAAACTCACTTTCTTTCAGGGGTGTGATCTGCGCAGGTATGAGAACAATCCCCATGGATGGCGATTCATAGAAGTAAGTCCTCTATCCAACCTGCGTCGGGATGGGCAGGACCACATCGGCACTGCTTTTCCCCGACTCCTTCTGGAACCTGTCTTTGCACGACAAGGTGATGAAGCTTAAAGCCTTTTAGGCTTCAGGCTTAGGGCTTTGCATCTCGAGTCCCAATGGTAAAAAACCTCAACAGCAATGCTGAAGTCCTGAAGCTTAGGTTCAGAATTTCTGGCATCTTCCTAGGTCCTAGGAGTCTGCATCGCACCAAAGGTAGCAATGTGTGTGGTGGTGTGGTCTCCGGGAAGCGCTTTTGGCTTTCGGTTTGGGCTGAGGTGTTCGGGCGGCCGCTTGTGCTGCGTGGTTTCTTGCGAGGTGCTGGGAGCAGCGAGCTTCCATCGAATCGAGTCTGTGTGTTTCTGTGACTTGACCACGCTTAGACCCAGTGGAAAACACGTGGGAGCTGCCAGGTTTCCGGGATGAACAACATAGTGAAATCAAGGTCAGGACCTGGACGATTTAGCACCTGCAACCCAAGACTGCAGCTCGAACCCGAACGCTAAACACTACACCTTAAACCTCACACTCTAAACCCTAAGCTCTATACTGTCTATAGATTGCTTGTGGATCCCCTCATAGACCGAGGTGCATGCCCACCAGTGCAGGGGAGAGCTCTGCCAGCGGCACAGAACTAGCGCGGGCGAAATGACCTTTGACAAGAGCTTCTCCCGTTGAGGGATACCTCACTTCCCCAATAAGCCACAGAAATGAAAGGTCAAACTTTGCGATTCCGACTAAACTATCCGACCAAACTATATGAAGCCAAAAAAGTTTAAAGGTTGGGTATGGGGATCTAAGAGATACTGGAGCGATTACTGGTAATATCCTCTCCCACGAGAGCCCCAGGCGATTAGCACGACATTGTGCCGAAGCTTCAACACTTAGCCTTGCTTCCTGAACCCTAAACCCTAAATCCTAAAGCCTAAACCCTAAATCCTAAAGCCTAACCCTCGAACCCAAAAAGCCCTGAGCGCTGAGGGATGAGGGGTTTGGTGTCTCGAAGGATTTGGAGCTTCAAGGCGAGGGCTCAAACGGTTCTGGGCTGATCCCCTCTCCCCTTGGGTAGTTCTCTAAATAAGGGCCCCTTTTTAGATCCCCAATATAGCGCGGCACCCTTATCAAAAGGACTCTAAAAGGGATCCTAATTTCGAGAACTATCCCCTTGTCTCCGCCAAATCCCTGTACACTCCCGGCACATGTGCACACACAGAGAAGCACATAAAAAATATGATCAGAAATCGCCATTTAGGCTTCTATATTATGTGATGCGCTCTCTGAAGTAGTATGTCTTCGTTGGCCCTGGAAACAGTGACGCCCGATTTTGGTGATCCAGAAGGGGACCCAAATTGAGAATGCCCCCTGACAAGTTTACACACTGAGCCCCCGAAATCACAAAGTCGAAGGGGCCGTAGTAGTTGGAATAAGGTTTTGGGGGCAAGCAATCACGTATAAAGGGACGAAGGATTTTGATGCTACCTACTGCTTGAGACCTCTGCATAAATTCCGAAATATCCCGAAATCCTAGACCACCCCCACATCAAGCCGCCCTAGGAAGTCCGAGCATCTGCAGGTTCGCTGCAGGAGGCGAAGGTGTGAGAGGAGGCTCCTAAGGACCCAGTTTGCAAGTGGCTGAGGGTTTGGGATTTAGGGTTTAGGGTGTAGTGTTTAGGGTTTAGGGTCTGGGGTTTAGGGGAGGGCAGTGGTCGTCGAAAGTAGAACAATACTCTCCGGGATGATGTTCATCATCACTATCAGCAGCATCATCATGGCTCGGAGGTGGCAACGAATGCTTCAGAGGACTATCATGACCTGAACTATGCTTGGGCACATCACACGACCATGTCATCTGGCAGAAGACATCCACGTTCGAGATGCTTGGTGGATGGTGAACTCAGGCTTGAAAGCTAACGGTCTGGCTGCATAACTTCTGCTAGGGCTTGTTTTTGCCTTCACTGCATCAGGGCCAATCCTAAACCCTAAACCCTATCCTGAAGCTTTGAGAGCTCTTAGAGCTGAAAAGCACCGCTTTGCCGGTCCTTGTCAGCTCTGTCCGCGCGGAGCTGGACTGCGGCATGTTCGCCAGATACCTTTGAACTGTCACGTGGTCTTTTGTTCCTCCCACATAGCAAGGACGAGCCTGCATTGCAGGGTAAGTTTGGCAGAATAGATGTTCGACTACAGGGGTTTAGGGTTTAGGGTTCAGGGATTAGGGTTTAGGGGGTATTAGGGCTTCTGAAACAGCAAATCTATGCATGCACAAAACTACATAAGGGCTATGAAGAAGCCCGAGGCGAGGCCTCTACCCGACAAAGAGCCCTGAAGCACGTTCTCTCTCTGGGAAATCGTGACAGAGAGGTTGCCACTCTCGACTACACTGCTGGAACTGAGGCGCTGAACCATGCCGCCTCTAAGCCAGCTGAAGGCTGACTGCAGTCCGGGGTTCGCTTGTCTCGAGGCTTGGCACCGAAAGCTCTAGTGCCAGCTCCAAACCCCGAACCCGCCGACGAAGACTCGCTTGGACCCTCAGCCCTCAACCTCCAACCGCGCAACCACGTGCAGCTTGGAGTCGGCCGGTGCAAGAAGAGCAGCCGTCGGAAAGGCGGCAAGAACAGAGAGAGGAACCTTCGGAGGGTTTTTTGTTGACACCTTCTTGCGACTGCATGAATAAGCATACTGCCGGAGAGCAAGATTGGGCGGGCCTTTGACCGTCCGAGACACCCCTCACTCTTCAGCATTATCGGTAGCTCTTCCTTGACTCGGTTCAGGCCCATCATCCGAAGTATCACCACGGCGGTAAGTGCGAGCATACTCGAACACCACATCAGGACTGAAGGAAGCTTCATCCACAGCCGTGTCGGACACAGCAGCTCCTCCAACACCCTCTGTCTCTTCCACCGCCGAGACATGGCGGGTTCAGTCGAAGGTGTATTCCGGTTGCCCTGACATCATCAGCTCCGTGACCTCGATTAGTCTCCTAGATCTGGGCTTAGGGTCTCGGATTTAGGGCCTATAGAAACGCAACAAGCGCCATAAGGCGATGGCAAAAACCTGGAAACTCCAAACTTAACAAAGCTCCGGCTCTCCCCGAAAACCCCTCACCGGAACTCAGTAAAATTGCCACATCCCCCCCCAAAAAAAAGGGTTTAGGGTTTTGGGTTTTGGCTTTAGAGCTCAAGGCACTTCCAAGCCCCAATTTCCCAAACCCCGTGAGCCCCTAAGAGGCGTGAGCCCCCGGAACCCCTGGGCCCCCCCATCTCGCCTCCGCGCGTACGCCGTGGTCAGGCAGGGCACGCAGCCCATGAAGGCCTTAGAAGCATTCTTGGGCTTTAGGGCGGGTTTTAAGGTTTTTAGGGCTGAGGCTATCGGTCTTTATGGGGCTTTGTAGGGTTGTAGTTGTAATCTAGGGGCCTGGATAACAGGAACAATTGATTGAATAAGGTCCGGGTATTTTGCAATATAGAAGTAATCAGGAACCCTACGGGAGCATTACTAATCATTTCCCTAAACCCTAAACCCTATTTTGGTAGCAATTAAGCTGCGCTCCAAGTCTATGCGCTTACTTGGCTTCGAGATTATGCAGCTTAGCTGTAGGCTCTCACAACTCGGACTCAGGCAGACGAGGTCTGCTGAGCTTCAGGTTTTAAGCGTTAAACTAAACACGTGAGATGGCTGTCTATGATGCTCACGAACTCATGAGAATAATTCCAGATATGTTTAGAGTAACCGTTTCGCATGCGTAAACGATGTCGTTACTTGCACTTCCATTTGCCACGCTAGCTCCCTGTGTTCATGCTGCTTATGTGTGGCACGAGACAGTCGGAGCTTGTAAGAGACTGATGGTGGGTTCGGCCTGTTTGTCGCAAGCTTGAGCGGTTCTTCCACGAATGTCCATAGTTTCGGGGTTCTAGTTTCGGATCGGCTGCCGGGGGTTTCGGATCACAGGAGGATGGTTTCGGCGCAGCGGGAATCAGTTTCCGGGGGGGCGATGTGGTCAGTTTCCGTTCCGATTCTGAAGGGCCTGGGCCTAAGAACTCACCATGGCGTGAGACCGAAACTGACCATGTCCTGATCCGAAGGTGTCCAAACTTCACCCCGAAGCTCAGAACGGAAAGTAACCTCGAACACCCTGAAAGCTCACACCTTCCATTCTTCCATGGCGAGGAGCTGCAGCTTAAGTGGAACAAGGCTTCGAGGGTTTAGGGTGCGGGGCTCACAATGTTTGCTTCGTCCGCTTTCGGGAGCTCAGCTCCTTTTTATGGCTTGAGGCTTCGAGGGCCTAGGGCGGAAGGGTTGACGATTTGGGGTTTGGGCCCTTTGGGCCCTTTGGAATCCTGTGCCTCTGGTCTTCAAGTGTACAGTCGGGTATTTGCGTAATATAGCAAGGGGCTTTCATAATTACCTATACTGTTTTCGGGGTTCTGTTTATAACTATAGTAGAATATACCCCAAACCCTGTTCTAACTATTTAGGCCCCTATATTAGTGGCTCCGACAGCACCGACTTCCCCAGCCCAGGGGACTAAGAAGACATTGTCAACCCTGCATCCTGAAGCCTAATCCCCAACCCTCAGCCCCGGCGCCTGAACCCTTCAACCCGAAACCCAGGCCTAGCACCAAAACCCTAAACGGCCCTAAACCTTAAACCGAAGGCAAATCACGAGCACTTCATCATCTTCGCTGGCAGGCAGAACACTGCGGAAGCAGCACTCCTAGCAGAGCTCATGGCTTTTTTTATCGCTAAGGGGCTTGAGCCTTAGACTACGTCCGCAGCGGTCTATGCTTCAGAAGTTGCACCCGGCCCGTACATTCTAGATGCTCAAACCAGTGAAGCCCTCCAGCTGCTACAATGAAATCCCCCCCTAAACCCTAAACCCTAAACCCTTAACCCTAAACCCTAAACCCAAACTCGGGCTTCGAGACTCATCCGGTCTGGGGCCTGCAAAGGGCAGCTTGAAGCTTCGGGGGCAAAGGGGTGCTTAAGGGTTTTAGGGTTTTTTTTGCCTCGCAGGGTTTAGGGTTTTAGGGTTTAGAGTTCGCAGAGTTTTACGGTCTAGGGCTTTAGGGTTTAGGGTTTAGGGCTTTAGGGTTAGAGCCCGAGAGACTCCCGCCCCTGAGCCCATGAACGCAGCGTAGAAACATCTCTTGCAAAGACTTGCCAACGCCCTCTACAGCCGTGACACTGTCTTAGAAAAATATGTGTCTCGGGCCCCCCGCCTCGCCCACACCGGAGTCGAGAAGATCCAGAAGCGAAGCGAAGTGCCTTGCTCTCTATGGTGCTTAGGAGTAGACGGTTAAGTCTTTAGGGTTCAGGGCAGGGTCTTGCGGGTTTCTTTCGGGTTCTAGGGTGAGGGGCTTCGAGTCTTGGGTGTTAAGGCTTTACGCGTGTGGCTCGCTCGAGCTTTGTGTTGTCGTCCACAAGGATCGAGGATACTAAACCCTAAACGGCCATAAACCCAAAACCCTCAACCCCTTGAGACTTTAAGTGTTCGGGCTTAGGGCTCGGGCTTAAGACGCCCCGTGGGCTTCCAGCTTTGCATGCAGCGGAAGGCTTGGGTTCCTAGATCGTCTCAGGTCTCATCTTGCGGAAATAAACTCAAGGTAAAATTCGGTCCGTTACTATTGCATGCCAGAAAGGGCGGATGGGCATCACCAGGTTTCGAATTGTATCGAAGACGTGCTGAACGAGATTTAACTCTCAAGCTTCAGTGCTTAAGTTTCAGAGTATAACTGTATAACTTGCATCATCATGGCAACAAGCCCTGTTCAGCCCTCATGATGCCATCATCAACCCCTTGATCACCCCTACTATGCCCTGAAAATACGCGTCTTAAGCCATTCTTCGGCCCCTACTTCGCATCACCCCGAAGGGCCGCCGGAACATCAACCAAGTCTCGATAGCCACACCTTCTTCCTTGGTCCTGGCCTGGAGTTTCGGCTTCTTAACCCTGCAGGGCACAAGAAAAAATGAAACCTTTACAAGAAGAGCCAAAAACGGGTCCCTAAACCCTAAACCCAAAAGCCTTTAATCCCCTGCAACACCCCCATGTGCCTCAAGATCATCCCTGCCGCCTCCACGACCTCACCAGTCGGCCGGTCCGG
Organism: Symbiodinium necroappetens; assembly: GCA_905231915.1. Taxonomy (NCBI): domain Eukaryota; class Dinophyceae; order Suessiales; family Symbiodiniaceae; genus Symbiodinium; species Symbiodinium necroappetens. Next base: position 5,070 of record CAJNJA010013072.1, on the reverse strand, counting down.
CGAGGTCCATGGGTCTCTCTTCGGGTTCTCATCTACTCTTGCATGTACATGCAAACATGCACGCATGCTTGCATGCATACGCGCCTGCATACCTTGCATACATGCACACGTACGTACATACATACCATACGATACCATACCATAAAATACAAACCATACATGCCCATATTCATACATACCTACATACCCACATCCCGACATGCCTGCACAGCTACGTGCCTACATACAGACCTACAAAGCCACATGCCTATGTACTCCTTACACACTCCATGATCCGTTTAAACCCTTCAAGTAACCTTCGGATTGCCGGCTCCAGCCCTGCAGAATTCTCAACTTGCATGTCAATGGAATCCGCTCGCAAATATCCTTGAAGGCCCTGACAAATTTCGGATGTGTTGGGCGTACATTAGTTTCAATATCCTGCAACCATCGTGGCAACTGTTGGGTTTTGCTGCGTTTGTTCTTCTGGCTGTCCGCAGCATGGTCAGTCAAACAAAGAAAAGTATCCGAAATCATCCAAATCAAGCGCCCTGAAAGAAACCAGGGGTGTCTGAAACACGTGCCTAAATTTTGTGGTTTTGGGTTTGGGACTGTGATGAATAGTCCTAGTCTCATCGTTATGCTAATTGTTACCCTTCTGTTCCTACCCTTATTTTTTGTTAGTATTATTGTTACTACTACTGGGACCCTTGTCATTGCCATTACTGCTGCTACTACTACGTTAATTGTCGTTGTTGTTGGTATTAATGTTTCGTTAATGGTATTATTACTATTAGTGTTATGGTTCTTCTTGTTGTGGCTGTGATTATTATTGTTGCTCTTATTATTGCTGTTGATATTACTCTTACTATTAACATTAGGATGAGCAGTAGTCCTTACTCTTGTGATTAGTGACCGTCTTGGTATTATTCCTACTACACTACTCTACTACTACTACTACTACTACTTCTTCTTCTTCTGCTACTACTACTACTACTACTTCTTCTTCTGCTACTACTACTACTACTACTACTACTACTACTTAGAAGTATTCGCTGTATCTTGACATTCGCATATTTGCGATTTCTGAAAATAGGCCCCCAAATTAGGATACCCCTTATCTTCGGAAAGTCCCATTTGGGATTTCGGTGTTGGTTCCAGCCTGCTCCGGTGGCCGACTTGCCAGGAAGCTCTCAGCGAGGTGCACCAGCCGCAGGGCGACCTGCTGCAAGGAGGTTGCTTTTCGGGATCAGGGTTTTGGGTCTTTTTTAAAGGACACCCAGAAGTGTGGTTGCGACCAGAACTTCGACCACCACGCACAGCAGCAGCAGAATCACGAAGGCGCGCAGGTGCGGAAACATCCCGACCAGCACTCCGTAGACGTTCACGGTTTTGGCTTTAGGGTTTCGGGTTCAGGGTGGGTTGAGTATGGTTGCTTGCACAAAGGGAAACTTCATACAGGGCCCTGGAGGCGGCGTCTGAACAAGGTCCTCCGATTCCGAAAGTCTTCGGCTTTAGGGTTGAGGGTGTGTTGTCGGGGGTTTGCGGGTTCTATCAGGGCAGCAGGGGTTCAGCTCGCAGGGTTTAGGGCTTAGGGTGGCTGATGGTGGGGCAAAAGCGGTCTTTCCCCGTGATGGTTTTCAGGGTGTCTTTTTCAGGGATTCCAGATTTTTGAGGATACTTGCCTTTAGGACGGAATCTTTCAGCCCAGACCCCAGAGCCCCAAACCCCTAAACCCTATGTAAACTCTAAACCCCAAAACCCCACCTCATCGATGGGAATGGCCATGGCATTCCTCAAATGGCAGAAGCTGACACGAAGCAGCAGGGAGATTTGGAGACTAGGATGTAATAGGTTTTTCGAGCTCCTTTATAGTTGAGTAATGATGAGAATAATAATCATGAACCCTGAAGTCACTTAAGTCCTTACGGAACAAGCGGGTTTCGAGCTCCCTTTTTAGTTCGAATATCATAAGGAACCCTCAGGCTCCCAGGAATCTTCTACATCAGGAGGTTCCAGGACCCGAGGCTTTTCTAGGCGCCCTTCAGGTAGAGCCCTTACTCATTACAAATAGGGCCTTGCGCTCCTTCGTGGTATAAGTAGAAGAAGCAACTCTAGGCTCCTAAGGCCCTAAGGAAGAACATTGATTGCTAATTCTTTAGAATTTAGGCTTCTATATTGATCACAGAACTTTACGTCATCATGGACCAGTAACGGCTGCGCTCGACTCAAGCGACGCTCCTCTGCTGGAAGCCAAGTCTCAACGACGTGGCAAAGAGCTCCGCCGTGGGAAGAAGCTCCGGATGCAGCTTCGCCACGATCTCCCTCGCCTGATGCCAGGGATAAAGACTTGGGCGCTCATCCTTTGGAGGCCTCCGAATCGGCTCGTGAATCGACGACTGATCCTCGTTACTGTGTGTTGTTTTCGAGGAGCGCCGGAAACAAAGAAATCAGATCGGCTCTTCTAAACCACCCCCAAGTTGCTTGGACCGTCCGTTCCGAACCCTCGAACCCGCTCCACACCTATCCACCCGCAAATCCAAAAGGAAACAATAAAATCTAAAAAATCAAACCCTGAAACCCTACAGGCACATCAAGAAATGAAAAGCCTATACGGTCTCCTAAGTCCTGAACCACGTAGTCCAAAACCCTTACAAAAGCGACAAAAATCCCGAAAAAAAAACCCTGTAAGACTCCTCCTTGCAAAAAACCCCCCAACTTCCTGAAACCTCGCAAAAAAAACATCCCAAACTCAATTACCCCTGAACCGAGAGGCCTGGGCTGCGCCCGGCGTGACGGTGGAGAGACCCCGAGGCGGTTGGGCAGCCAAAGCCTGTGGTTTAGGGGTTCAGGATTTAGAGGTTTAGGGTTTAGGGGTTTCAGCACTCACACTAGGATTTAGGGGCTTAGGGTTTAGGGTTCAGGGTTTAGGGTTCAGGGGTGTAGGATTTAGGGGTTTACGGTTTAGGGGTTTAGGGTTGAGGGGTTTAGGGTTTAGGGGTTCAGGATTTAGGGGCAGGGGTTTTAGGGTTTAGGGTTTTTGGGTACGAGTAGGGCTTCGACGCTCACACTCGGACACTCCAGGCGAGGCTTTTTGGGGGTAGGGGTTAGTCGACCTAGTAATTGGAATAAGGTTTTTGGCGCATGCGTCTAAAATGCTAAATATTGGTTGCTTGGCGTTCGGGTACCCCAATAAAAGGCTTGGGCATGTTTAAAGGCTTTATTCAGGCGTTAAAGCTTTGACTTTAGGTTTCTTGGGTCATTCTGGATGCCTGAGCCCTAGCTGGGTCACTGAAAGCCAGTAACACTACCAGTTACACCGTTCTTGAAGCCTTTCACCCTAGACTCGAACCGTCATTCGAAGCTTGCACGTCAACCCAGAACGCAGCAAGGATACCGGAAACAGCGCTGCGTGTGGGGATGCCGTCGCCACCCGAGCGAAAAGGCCTGTGCACAGCAAGCCCCCTCTCGGAAACCTAATCGATTGTGGGTTGACGGTTTAGGGTTTGGCTTGAGGGCTTCCTATTCACGGATTTAGTGCTTAAGCTTTGGGCCTCACGCATGGCTATGACGAGACCCGCATAGCAGGGCAGGTACAGTGCTTGAAAGACGGTTCAGAGTTATTTCTCCCTGTTCAGGGTTTTTTGGGACCGTGGCTTCTATAGTAATCACAGTATCCCTGATAGAAACCCTAAACCCTAAACCGTAAACCCTTAAAAGGAACCCATGATAAGTAGACCCCCCTGGATGAGGGTGATGTAGGAACTCCGTGTCCTGCAGTCAGTAACCCCTAAGCTGCCGCGAGACATCCTGAATCCCAGGTACATGAGACCGTGATGGCGACTATTTTCTGAGGGTTTAGGGTTCATGCTCTCACAACTCGGACAAGCCAGGGTTTAGGGTTCAGGATATCGACAACGACAGGCCTCCGAGAAGTCGTAGCCCCAATGCGGCTAGAAGGCACCATGCCTACTGCCAAGCCCTGGGCACGGAACCCTAACTCTAAGAAGCCCACCTGCTGCCGTCGCGCTCATGCCAGAGACATCGTCGGGACCTGGGAGTGAACCCTTGTGACTTCGGAGTTCATAGCCGCTTTATCCCAAAGCCTGCGATCTCTAACCAAGCCAAATGGGAGTTTCTCATAATAAGCGGTACCTTATTCTGGGGTCCTTACAACAAGGATCCTACTATCTGGGGTACTCTATTAGGGTCCCCTATTTTCGGAAACCCCCAAATCGGATCCTGGAAACCTGACCGCCCGACAAAACCTGAGCACCGGAGGTCTCGGAGAGCTTTCGGACTAGGCGATCCTGAAAGGCTGGGGGGGACGGTGGCCTGCAATAGGGTTTATAGGGTTTATAGGGTTTAGGGCTTAGGGCTCAAGCCTGCCTCAAGTCGAAAGAGCACTACGTCTACATGTGTGTGTGTGTGTGCGCATCACCAACCCTAAACCTCAAGACCCTAAACCTCGACTTTCTGGCTTAGGCTTAGGGTTTATAGATTAGGGTTTGCATAGGGTTTAGGGTTTAGGGTTTATAGATTCAGGCTAGGTTTTGGGGTTTTGGATGTCGGATCACAGGCCCAAGAAGCTGTTCATGTAGGCCAGGATCTGTGGTAAGATTGGCTCAAGCAGTCGCGTGTCCAGCCTCGGAGAAAGCGATAATAAGAGGACCACGTTCAGTTTGCAACCCTTCAAAAGATTAAGCTCTAAAACACTACCCTGCAACCCTAAACACGCCTAAGTCCTGAACCCTAAATAATACTATGATATACCTATCATACAACAGAATATACCATAGTATACCATAACATACCATA
>CAJNJA010013069.1:0-11704 GCA_905231915.1 Symbiodinium necroappetens | reverse complement strand
CCCTAAACCCCTAAACCCGAAGCAGCCCAAAGGTGGCAGCTCTTTCAGGCCTGGCGCATGGAGCTCGGCTTCCAGGGAACCTGGGGAAGCCTAGAGGCTCATACCCTGCCCCCTTTCTTAGGATATATATATATATATACATATATACATATATATATATATACATATATATATATGTATACATATATATATATATATACATATATATATATTTATATTTAGGGTTTAGGGTTTAGGGTTTTGGGTTTTGGGTTTAGATAGGGGCATTTGGCAGTATAGCTATGCAAGGAACAGCAGTGGTAGTGCTAGGTATTCACGCCCCTATCTTCGCCGAATCCGCAGGGGCCAAACAGCCATAGAGCCGATCCCAAGATCCGAAGTATACAGCACAAAGTGATGATGCCCTACCTAAACCCCCCCAAAGTAGGTAAAATAATGGCCCACAACCCATAAAAGGCTATTATTCTCCATACTTGTGGGTCCAGGTATGAACCCTAAGGCCCATAAGTGTGCGATAGAAGCCATCTGCAGAAGGAATGATATGTTTATCGTTTGGGGACCTGTGGGTTGGTGTTGCGGGGTTTAGGGTTTAGGGTTTAGGGTCAGGGTTTAAGGTTGAGGATTTAGGGGTTAAGGTTTAGGGTTTAAGGTTGAGGATTTAGGGTTTAAGGTTTAGGGTTTAGGGTTTAAGGTTGAGGATTTAGGGTTTAGGGTTTAAGGTTTAGGGTTTGGGGTTTTAGGGTTTAGGGGTAAGGGTCTGAAATCTGTTGCACAGGAGCCTCCTCCGTACCGGTTCTTCAGATATGGCAGCATTGTCCGCTGTCACGACTGTATGGTTGCAGATCTTCCGTCGCTGGCCCTGTAACCGGGAACTCCGAAAGCTAAACCCTGCACTTTCTGAGACATAGTGCTTTGAGCTCTGCGATTCTCGTAGTTTTGCCGGCTCAGTCGTAGAGAAGGTCGAGCGGGTTGAAGCTTCCAAAATGCAGACCAGCCTCGCGTCGCCGTTGTGCAATCCGGGCAGCAGTGGGCATCCGTTCCTGTGCGCGCGGCCATGCGTCTACATGATGAAGAGAGGCTCGTGCCATGTGCAGGAGTGCAAATACTGCCACATGAACCACGATCTGCCAGTGACGAAGCTCAACCAAAGGCAGCGTTACGTGCTGCAGCGGCTCGCCATGAAGGACAAGATGGACTTGCTACTTGCAGCTCTTCGTGCAGGTTTGCATCGTGATGGTCTGACTGATCGGGCTGGTAGTTTGCTCTATCAGCTGGAAGTAGAAGCTTCGATGCATCCAGCGCCGGAGGGCCGGCAGATTCATAAGAGGCAGATGCACGACTTGCGTAAGGCTCTCATGCGCATGACCCTAAACGATAACATCAAGGCCTTCGAAGATGTTCTTCCAGCGCAGGTTCTTCAGTCCTTCCAGGACTTGCGGCAAACATTTTCAAGATCATGTGATGTCTCGGTTCCCATTTCTTCTAAGCCGGAGCAATCCTTGAAGGAAGCTCTCGCCTTGTTTCCGATCCGTGCGGCGCATGCTCCAGTGCTAATATGGCACCTCTGATTGAGGGGGTCGCGATTCTTTCCCATGCCTCGCTGGTCTTTCAGGCCACTTGCACTAGACTTCTAGTTAAAGCCCTAGGGATGTTGGCCCTCAGCCTCATAGCTCCAGATCTAGGGATGTTAAGTCAAGGTTGCGGGATGTTCTTTGCAATGCCTGGACGGTCTCCCTAACTTGCGACCGTCGACCACATGATGGCTACGACTATGATTCAATTTTGCGGACGGCCCGAGGTGTTTGACCTCAAAGTGACCATCCCCTGCACAGTTTCCCGCACTACCCACTCGACTGGGTTCAGGATTTTCTGGTTTCCATGTTGGTGATGGATCAACTTCGGGTGATTTCCCTAAACCCTAAAGGCCCTAAACCCTAAATCATCCGGTTCAGAGTCGGGAGCGGGATGTGAAGCTGCTCTGACAGGCTAAGTCGGCGGGAATCCGATTATGTTCCTGTCCGAGCGGCTAGAAAGCGGGTGGCAGTCCTGGCAACTTTCCGACTTTCTTCTTTCATCTGCCCCTCCACGTCATGTCTGCAGAGGCGGGTTCAGGGTTTAGGGTTTAGGGTTAGTGATCGTTTGCAAGGCGTCTACAGCCAGTTCGGAGCAGTCGTGAAGGGGCCAAAGGAGGTCAATCCGATATAATAAAGATGCTGCTGGATGGCGTGGCTTTCTGTGGATGCACGGAAGAAAGTGCCCTCAGTTGAATCAGAGTCGTTATGCAGTTGAGGGATCCGCCCAGCTTTTGTCCTGGCGCTTTCATCGGACAGCTTTGTTTCAGGAAACTGGGTTGCGTACGGGCTATATCATCTGTCCATAGTTTCGAAAGGTTAAGCTTTTTGGTTCAGACGTGTATGATCTAAAAGACCTCAGACGGCTCGTGATTCCGTGTTTTATCTTGTGCGTTGCATCACAACCTCGTGTGGCCTGAGGCACCTGGAGAGAGCACCATCACAGACAATCTCGATCCTGTGACATTTCGATGGTCAGGGCACCAGTTTTCGATGACACCGTTAACCCTGCAACAACAGCAACAATAGCAACAATAGCAACAACAACAACTACTACTACTACTACTACTACTCCTGCTGCTGCTGCTGCTACTACTACTACTACTACCACCACCACCACCCTAAACCCTAAACCCTAAACCCTAAACTAAACCCTACACCCTAAACCCTAAACCACCACCGCCACCTGAAGAAGTGAGAACTCAAGATTCAACTTCGAAAGTGTTTCGCTCGTTGCTCTTGCGTTCCACCTGGCTTCTGACATTCCCAACAAATAAACAGGTATTTCAACTAGGGTCCATGTTTAGCACCCCAAAAAAGTGCGCAGCACCCTGATAAAAGAAGGGCCCTGCAAGGGACCGCAGTTTTCAGAACACCCATATACACAAGCCCCAATGATTAGTAAGAGTATCTCTTCCTCTAGAGTCCCTCGTGTCACCGATGACTGTTCTTTTATAGTCCCGAGCAGAACTATAGTCGTAATACACCCGTCAGACACTCCTAAGCCCCCTAAACCCTAAACCCCTAAGCCCTAAACCGCCGAAACCCCTAAACCCTACAGCCCCAAACCCTAAACCCTGCGTATTCCGAAGCTGTGCACCTTGGAGGTGTCTCGCCGGCCTCGCGTCCGTTTGCTTTGCTGTTGAGACTCCTTCTAGAAGGATCCTGCGGTAAGGATCCGATTAATGCTCATCTTACAGGCCTTACCCTAAACCCTAAACCCCTAAACCCTAAACCCTAAACCCGGCCTATACCCCAAGCCCGAAACCCTAACTGACCAAGTTCGTTGGAGAGGCTTTGGGGTTACTTCACAAGACATCCTCCATGCCTCTGCAGGGTTTGGGTTTCGGGGTTTAGGGTAGTCCATAACCATGTGAAACCGAGGGTGCCCAAGTATCTAGCCCATGGGCTCCAGTTGCGTAAATTAGTAGGTTACTCATCATCTTAGGGTTATAGGATTTAGGATTTAGGTTTTAGGGTTTAGGGTGTACGTAATATGTCAACCAGTATAGCCATTATTCGGCAACTGGAGCCCTATCTTCACAGCACAAGGCATCAACGAAAAAGCTCGCGGCAATGGCAGCGGCTTTGTTAGCAGACGCTCGGCAAGGGCTTAGAGTGAAGGGCTTAGGCTTAGGAGTTCTTCAGTCACTGTGCTTCTGTCGGGGATGTATCCCCTAAACCCTAAACGCTAAACCCTGAAGAGATATGGCTCAGGATGCAGTCCACAACCTCTGCCCTATACCTTGAACCCTCGACGCCCCAAAGCCCCAAAACTCGAAACCAATGGATACACCGTAAAGCCACGGCTTCTGGTTTAATGCAGCCTGCCAAAGAAGTTACGCACACCTTTCGCTACTGCCGGACCTGCTAAACTCTTGTCCTTCAAGCCTTTGCAACATAGGGTAGTTTTCTACATTAGGGTCCCTTTTTTGGATCCCCAATATAGTACGGCACCCTTATATGAAGGACCCTAAAACGGTATCCTAATTTAGAGAACTATCCCTTTAGGGTCAGGGTTAGGGCTCATAGGATTCGGGGCCTTCGGGATTTAGCGTTTACAGGTTTAGGGGTGTCGGGTTTAGGGTTTAGGTGTATAAGGTGTATAGGGTTAGCTGTAGGAACCCACCCACCCACCCACCCACCCACCCACCCACCCACCACTAAACCCTAAACCCCAAAACCCTAGGCCCTAAACCCAAAACGCTAAACCCTAAACCCCAACACCCTAGGCCCTAAACCCAAAACCCTAAAACCCTAAACCCCAAAACCCTAGGCCCTAAACCCAAAACCCTAAACCCTAAACCCCAAAACCATATAACCCTGCCCCCTTTCCCCGGTCCCTCCAAACACACCGGAGCTCTTGGCTTCAGCTGCAGGTCCGCCTTTTCGCTTCCACCATGTACTCCTAGGCGCATGTGGCCGGGGTTTACGGTCCAGGGGCCTAGGGGTTGAGGGCAAAGGGTTTCGTTGAGGGTTTCGGGGTTTAGGGTTTCGGGTTATTTTTTCGCGTTTAAAGGCTTATGGTCTATAGGTGCTTAGGATTTTTGGGGGGTAGAGGGTTAAGGGGTTTAAGGCAGTTTAGGGCTTTCGGGGTTCTAAAGTTTAGGGATTCATGGCTTATGGGTCGCATGCAACTGGCCCCCGGAGAGCCCAATACCTCCTATCCATATCCTATGGGTCCCTTTGCAATCTTTACAAGTTGAGGAGTTTAGGGTTTAGGGTTTAGGGTTTAAGGTTGAGGAGTATTCCTGTTAATTAATGGTGAGGTGGAGTATCTCTAGCCTTGCACGGTGCTCTCCTGACCCTAAACCCCCAAATACGTCCTCATGACCAGTCGCAACGCCATACTTTGTACCCTGGACCCCCTTTCCCGCGCTTGAGGCATGGGATTGTCGGGCGCGAGTGTTGGGTGTTCAAGGTTCGTGGAGTACCTTGGGGACCAAATGGCCCTTATAAGTAGGGGCCCTATGCCTTTATAGTATGAATCTCTATATGGTATATGAACCTGATACCCTTTTGGGGTTCATTTCGTCTTTAAGGTATTGACAAGGTTAAGTTTAAGCCAACCCTGAGACCCACACCCTAAACCCGAAACCCTATAGTTAGACCCTGAACCCTATAACCTATAGACCCTACACCCCTAAACCCTAAACTCGAGACCCGAAGCCCGAGACCCTAAACCCTGAACCCTAAACAAACCCTATATTAACCGCCTTTGCGGACCCGCCCGTAGAAGAAAGACTCGGGGGACCTACATCAAAGGCGCCCTCTTTGCTTAGGTGTCCGCCTGGTCATTGATATTCTGTAGGATGTTGTGAGGTTATTTCGTTGTGAAAATGGGTTCCTGTTCTGATGTAAGAACCCAAAGCTAAGAGCCAAATCAGCGACATTAACGGCTTGCTGTTCTGCGGCACCCTACATCCTAGACTACCACACGCAGGGGCAAAGGACGGCCGTCTTCGACGCCTCGTCCACAATTTGATGGCCCACAGTCGCCCACTCGCAAAGCACGGCTGTAGCTGCACCAAATCAAGAATGCTTCATGACTTTGTATACCTCAAGGAATACCATGCAAAGGCATTCTACATCTAAGCCTGACCCTCATAACCCTAAACCCTAAACCCCTAAACCCCAAACCCTAAACCCTAAACAAGTCCACAGTGTCGTTCAGAGATGCTTCGGGCTTGGATGACGGCCTGCCGTTGGGAGCTTTGGGATACTTTTCTATAACATAACCAGAAGGTGGGGAGCTTGGTTTTCCTTTTCAAGCCTAAGGGGTGAGATGTGTGTCTCGACACAGTTTAGGGTTTAGGGTTTAGGGGCAAAAATCATAACCATATCGACAGTCCTAAGCGGGAAAGCTTACAGAGGTGCAGCAGTGTCGCAGCCGTAAGTCTTCAATTACAGAGCTTTCGCTGTCTTTGAGGGCGAGCGACTGCAGAACAGTATCTCACCAACGCATGTGTACAATGCCGCCATATCCCGCCACTACCCCCTAGCGAGATCACGACTTGACCATGACTTTGTGGGGCTTTCTGAAGACGATTCTGGGATCGATAAGCCAAAGTACTGAGCGCGCTGTATTGCCGAACGGAAGATTTCATCATGTTGGGCATCAACAACGCAATGATGCTGATCATGTCAGTAGTGGTACAAGTAATACTGGGCAATGGCTGAGACGTCCGGTCTCTCGCCTAAACCAAGTACTGTGTTCCTTTAAAGTAATGTGTGGGAAAGCTTGAGGTATACGCTGACAGGAGTGTGTTGCCATTAGGGACCCACGACAAGCGGACTGCCAACCGAAACTAGCGATTAGTTAAAGCCGAATAGCGCGCAACCTCAAGACCCTACCGGCTTACCCTGAACCCTAAACCCTAAACCCAATAATCCGCCAAAGCAACAGTTGCTCTGAGACCCTACACCCCAAACACCGGAAGCTCTGGGTGCAGTGCGAACCGGAGTCGAGGTTTCATACTCGGACGTTCACCCGGCAGTTCAGGGGCGAGTCAAGGCCATGGAAAAAGGTGCCTTTTCTGCAGTGTAATCGTCATTTTGAGAGGGAAGGTTTGTCTATCAGGAATCTACATTTAGTGACATTATGATTCATGGCTCTTGCTACCTCGGCTTGGCCTCAAAGCTATATAGGGCTTCGTGTGAGCAGCGCGGGGCGGCTTCTGATCTCTCAGAGACGAGGTCGAAACCTTGGGAGTCAGCGATTTGGCGTCTCAAGGAGGATGAATGAAACTAGTCACTGTCAGAATCAGGTTAGCCACAAGTGCAGAAGCAAACTCCGGGTGCATGTGTGCTGTAGTGTATCTGGAGGATGAATGAAACTTGGACTAGAGTTCCTGGTGTAGGTTGCAGTGTTTGCCCCTGAAGTAACCCCTAAACCCTAGTCACAACCCCTGTTTTGCCCCTTAACCATGCAGTAAGCCCTGGTCACAACCCAATGAGCGCCAGGGCTCCGCCGCTGGGTGTTCTTGGAGGTTTCATGGGACTAAGTAAGTACAGTTATCAGTACCTTAGAGGTAAATATCTAAGTGTAGTTACCTTTTTTTATACCCCTGGTTACGAAGTCCCATGAACCTTTAAGTATCGCTCTCCACTAAGGGAGAGCATGCAACTGGAGAGAGAGGCTGAACAACCTGTACGGCCTAGCCCCAACGGGCTTAATCATTATGACTTCCTTCCTGGGGCCCCCGGATTCCTTAGATTAGCTGATTAGACAGGCAGGGTTTTCGGTGTTCAGCTAAACCCTGTAAAGCATAAAGGACCGAAGTCCTGGTTGAACCCCAATACTATCATCTTTTGGGCAGCACCCAGAAGGGCCAGGAGGATGACGTCGCCAAGGCCACTGGAGGATGTACTCACAAGCTCGATGCTTTACTTCTGAGCCCGGCCTCAGAGGGCAGAGGGCGATCACGAGGGCCCCTCCGGGGCACGGCTCCCCGGGGTCCGGGGTCGGCGACGATGGCGCAAGTCTTTTCGATGTAGAGGGGCACATTCTCTTGGAGCTTCTTTTGTCGAGGCTTTTGGGCGCATTCCTGGTTGGCTTCTTAGTTGCGAGTCTTTCTCAGCAGCTTTCCGCTCTGCTTCCTGAGAACATATTTCAGCATGTGCATGTGCAAAATGGGCCTCGGTATCTAGAATGTTGTTTGGGCTGTATCGTTCGCGTAGAGAATCGTCACATAGTAATATATATATATATATATTATACAAGTTATAAGGGATCCATCGTATGACTGTTCGTTTCCTCTGCGAACCACTCCAAGTCCTCTGTCTCATTGGCCACTCCCGAGCCCCACATCCCAACCCCTGAAAAATGGAGCCGGAAACCGAAAGCCAAGAATCCCACAGACCCCAGAGCTCTACCTAAACCTTCCAAAACCCACTTTTTTGGTAGGTTCTTATTACAAACCCTAATATGGGATGTATAAGGGCCCTACAGACAAGGTAGGTTCTGGTGGTTTAAGGCATTACAAAAAGCGCACAAGCCCAATACCCCTTTTTATCTTCGAATAGACCCTTAAATCCTAAGATGAAGGCCCCTATACTTTAAGGTATCTTCCTTATTTATTTTGGAATAGACCTTAAAATCCTAATATTCAGGCCCTTATACTTTAAGGTATAATTCCTTATATAAGGGGTATTGGGCTCTCTGGGAAGCCCAGCCCAGGAGCCTTCGGAACTGAACTCCGACATCCTCCAGAGCCGCAAAAAAGAGCCCTGGAAGCTAAAGCTATACAAAAGTCTCCGGCACCCTTAACTCGAAACCCTAAACTCTAAACTCTAAATCCTAAACTGTGAACTCTAAACCCTAAACCCTAAACTCTAAACCCCAAAAACCCTAAACTCTCAACCCTAAACACGAGCAAACCCCGACGGCTGCTGGGGCAGCGGCTCACTGAAAGCAGGCTTTCGTCGTCTGGGGGAGGGTGAGTTCATGGCTCAGGGCTCAAGACTTCGGGTGGGGTTTAGGTTTAGGGTTGTTTTTAGGGTTTTTTTTGGGTCTTAAGGATTAGGGATTTGGGATTAGGGTTTAGGGTTTAGGATTGGGTTTAAGGTTTCGGGTTTAGGATTTAGGGGTTGGGGTCGCGTTTAAGGATCAGGGGTTTGGGCTTAGGGTATGGGGTTTAGGCTTTATGGCGGTGTGGTTAAGGGTACCCATTGGGGTGGAGGCTGCAAGTTGTGCTTCGCGTTTTGTTTGGGTAGAGGAAAAAGTTGCGCTTAGTTGCGCTCTGGGTTTGGGCAGCGGTTGTTGCCATGTGCGATTAGGAAATCTTGGGGGTTTGGGTTGTCTCTAACCTAAGGGCGATCTGGGTTCATCCTTAACCCTATACCCTTGAAGCTCTATACCCGAAAAACCTGGAACACACTGAAACCCCGAACCCCAGAAACGTCAACGCCTTCGGGGTTAAGGGCTTAGGCGCCGCAACACGGATTAAGGCCGGCGGGCTCCTGAGGTTTTTTAGGGTTGATTGGGGCTGCAACCAGGATGCTTGGGGGCGGCGGGAGGGGTGGGTGGTGGCACGGTGTAGGGTTTAGGGCTTCTGCTTCCTGAGCTTAATCAAGTTCACACCCACTCGGGCTTGTCCTTGCTGATCTGGGGATGCGGAATGTACCCCCCATCAGTCCCAGAGAACCCAAAACGCCTTAAGTATGGAATATCCCTTAAATTATAGGGGCCCGCCTTAATATTATGATTTGAGGTATATTCCTTAATTACGGGGTATTGAGTTCTCTGGGGTGTGCTGGCCAACGATCCACACCAAGCCCGCAGGCACCTGAGAAGTTCCATGCTCAAACCTTTCTGCAAGGTGATCACAGACCCAGGGGGATCTGGGAAGTAGAACAGTAGAACCCCTAATTTGGGAACCTATGCTGCTAAGACAAAGTTTATAGGACACCCCATTACAGTTTCTACTTTTTAGATCCTCCCAAGGGTCTGGGCTGCCCTCGATGGTTGGCACCTCCGCCTCAGCGTCCTTGGCCAACTTCTTACTTGCCCACGAAGGATAACCCTAAACCCTAAACCCTAAACCCTACCCTAAACCCTACACCCTAAACCCTAAACCAGAAGTTGGGATTCGACCGGCAGGGCTTGCATGGACTGATTCGGCCGGCTCCAAGCAAGGTCTGCAGGGGTGGGGCCGGAAGTTCCCTGGTAAGCTTTGCCTTGACGAAGTGGCTGATGTCTGCCAGCTGCAATCCCCAGAGAACCCAATACCCCTTAAATTAAGGAATATACCGTAAAAAAATATTAAGACCCCTATAACTTAAGGTATATATTCCTTAATTAAGGGGTATTGGGTTCTCCGGGTCAATGCACGGATCAGAGTCAATACCGAACCCTAAACCCCTAAACCCTAAACCGACTCGAGACTTGGAGCTGCAACACATGCCTGACCTCGTCATTCGGCAATCTACCAAAATGCTATAACATCATATCTCAAAGGGTCCATGTACCCAAATAATATATGCTTTGGCCTTAAAGTAGTCCCTACATAGGTACTTTGGGGCCAAAGTATATACTATTTGGGTACATGGAGCCTTAGGGTATGGCGTGCTATAAGATACAATGATATACTATAACATACTACAGTAAACCACAGTATGCTATAACATAGTAGTCGATGCCTCATCAATGTCTGGTGGGGGTGGCAATCATACCTTACATTACACTGCATTACATTAGTTACATACCATTACACTACATTACTCTACATGACATACATACATGCATACATAAGCAATTAGAAGCTGTACTTAATTCTATATACCTTGCCACGCAAAACACGCGGTCACCCACAAAGCATCGAAGCACTGCAACCAATAAACCATGCCACTGACAGCCCGAAACCCTACCTGGACCGCACAAGTATGTAGAATGATGGCCGTTGATAGGTGTTGGGCCCTTCTTTACCTACTTTTGGGGGTTTAGGCAACCCTACACCCCGAGTCCGATCCTAGAACCCCACCACCCCACGTTGAGGTCGACGCAATGTCGCAGAGGATGCCGGTGGGGCAGTCGTCGTCGACCTCCATCCCAAACCCTCAAGGCTTACATCCTCTAGGGCCAGCTTGGGGCTTAGGGCTTACATAGGAGTGCTTAGGATTTAGGGTTTAGTTTAGGCTTACATAAGAGGGTTTGAGGACTTTTTTGTTTTTTAATGGGGGCCGGGAGTTCATTGACTATGCATATTTTGGGAACCCAAGAAAGACGATAAACGCATTATTCGGGTCCCTGTCCATTAAGGGTTCAGGGGGAAACCTGCACGCAATGCAAGCGCTAGGGGCTTGGAACTCAAGGCTTCGGCTTCTGTTTCAACACATGGGTAAAGATTTAGGGTTTAGGGTTTAATAGTGTTTAATAGGGTTTAGGGTTTAATGGGGTTTAGGGTGTAGGACACAAGACCTAAGAGCGTCTTCCTTCACAGAGAAAGGCCTGAGGGAGGGTTTTACAGCTCGTGGAGGTCCAGCATTGTATAAAAACAAGTGTTGACCCATAGCGGGGTAGAACGCCTTTTTGGGAGCTCATTGCCTAGATCTTTAACTGAGTTGTAGCTTTGGGGCCCTGGAAAGTATTTATGAATAGGTACCTCTATAGAAACCATAAGGGAAATTTTAACGTTTCCCAAACTGCCACCTAGTTAAAGGATTTCAAGTTCAACCCTAAACCCTAAACCCACGGGTCGCCCTGACCCTGGCAGGCGTAAGCTACCCATTATCTTACCCAGAGAACCCAATACCCCTTAATTAAGGACTATACCCTAAATTATATTTTTTTATATTTTTTTATGTTTTAAGGTATATTCCTTAATTGCGTTCTCTGGGTAGCTTCAGACAGTGCTGTTCCCCCCCTTTGCTAATAGAATGGACTTAATTTATGGAGCTCTGCACCTGTTCAAGGAAATGTTACAGTCAGATTCACATAGGTCTTAGGGTTTAATGCGTGTGGGTTCGAAGACGGTAAACCTTGAGCGTCTGATCGGGTTTGTCCCTGCGGCTCCGTATTTCCAGGATCCATCGCCCTCGTTTGCCCCGCTTTCTCTGTCGCTCAGGTCCGCATCCCATCCATTGGCCCGTGCATCCATGCCCAAACCATGATAACGTCCATGCTACCAAGGCAT
>CAJNJA010013067.1:0-10899 GCA_905231915.1 Symbiodinium necroappetens | reverse complement strand
CTAAACTCTCTAAACCCTAAACTCTCTAAACCCTCAGCTCACCAGAGGCCTGGCCTTCTTGGGACGCACCAAGATTCCCCGCTCCCTGAGCTTCGCCTCAGTGGTCTTTGGGTCCTGCACCGAAGCTGAAGCTGGGGTTTAGGGCTTAGAGTCGGTTTAGGGCTTAGGGTTTAGACTTGAGGGCTTAGGGTTATGGGTTTAGACGCTAGACTTGAGGGCTGAGGGTTTAGCGTTTGGAGTTGAGGGCTTGGGGTTCAGGCTCTAGGTTTTAGGACGGGGTTCGGAGGTTGGGGCTGTGGTGATTCTCGGATGTGAGCATCTTGATATCAGGCTGTTGAGTTTAGGGGTTACGGTTTTCGTAGTGCGGTAGGTTCCTTGGGTTTCCGACTCTAGTTACACTCTAGCAGTGCGCTGAGCCATTGATTGGACCTTAATAATGAAAATACAGTTTGGGGGGGTTTTATTGTCCGCAAAAAGCCAGATTTGGGGGTATATTATACTACAGATATAACAGGCAACCCCCAAATATAGTGTTGGCAGTTAGTCAGGCCCCTATATTAGGCTGTCTGCTGTTTCCATGCCCCATCGGTCGGAACAGCAACGGCCCCAGCCCTAAACACAAAAGCCACATCCCCAAGTCCTGACACAAGCTGCGGTTGGAGTGCCCGGTCCTGAAAGTAGCAGAAGATGAAGTTAGCCACGGTCGGCCAGTAGCCGATGCCTTTCTTGTTGAGAAACTCCTGTGCAGAACTCCACAAGCAGCTTACCCAGAGAGCCCAATACCCCTTATTTAAGGATTATCCTTTAAATCATAATGTAAAGGCCCCTATAGTTTAAGGTATATTCCTTAATTAAGGGGTACTGGGTTCTCTGGGTAGGTTGAATGCACACAACGCCCGCCCATCGACTCTCCACCCGCCCAGTCCTGACTCCCAATTCCCAAATCCGCCACAATGCAACAAGAAGAACGGTTTGGGTTTAGGGTTTAGGGTTTAGGGAATCCCAAGATCTGCTCTTTCCGGGTTGAGCAAGCTTGGAAAGAACACACAATGCTACGAATGGCTGAAACAGAAAAGGCACCACAACATGAAGGAGGGATGGACTGGACTACGACCATACGGTGTCTTTAAAGGGGCACACGCGCTCGCCGGACTAAGTTTGCCTTCAAAACGCCACTCCAAGCTGAGTCTAACACATATCCCACCAAAACTCATCAATGAATTACAACCCTACAAGCCATTGAAGCCTGATGAAAACCCTACAAAAAACCCTAAACCCTAAACCTTAAACCCTAAACCCTAAATCCTATAGAAGCCCCAGAAAACGTATAACTTCTCGAAAGGCCAAGGAAGCGCTAGAAAATGCCTCGAAGAGCGGCTTGGATCGCTCATTGACCTCCTTGACGTAGTCGAACCTAGGAGGGGAAAGCGAAGAGTTGGGGGCTTAGGGTTTATTTAGGGTTTAGGAGATGAAAGCGAAGAGTTGGCGGGCGTAGGGTTTAATATTGCGTAGTTCTCTAAACTAGGGTCCCTTTTAGGGACCTTGGTATACAGGTGCGGTACTCTTTTGGGAATCGAAAGAGGGGCCCTAATTCAGAGCACTACCCAAAATAAGAATAGAGTTTGGGAGTAAATGGTGCTAGAGTTCCAAAAGGGAATCCCAAAATAGTGTTTGGGGCTTACAGTTTAAGGGGTGTGTTGGGGCTTGGGGCTTAGGTCTTAGAGGGATTCAGGGCTTACGGTTTAGGGTTTAGGGGAGTGTAAGGTTTAGGGTTCATGGGCTTACGGGAGTTTTGGGTTTAAGGCTTAGGGTTGAGGGCTGAAGGCTGAGAGTTGAGGGTTTGGATGGCGGTTTAGGGTTTAGGGTTTAGGGTTTAGGGGCACGGAGATGCCAGGGGAGCAAGTCGAAGGCATGGGCTGTGCGAAGGGTGCTGCCATAGAAGCCCGTGAGCAGCCTTTACCTCTAAACCCTCCACCTAAATCCTAAGCCTTAAAGCCCAAAGCCTACTTTGCACATCCTCACCTTACTTACCCCTAAAACCCTATATACCCTGAAGTCGAAACCCCTAAACCTTCTTCCTTCCCACCCTTCCTATCGCTCCAAGCCACACATACTGCGGCTTCTTCATGGCCGCCTGGATGGCAACGACGGCGATCTGATTGATGTCATAGGGACCCCGCACCTGTCTGCAGGGCTCCGGGATCTGGGATTTAGGGCATAGTACCAGTGTAGAGTAGAGTAGAGTAGAGTAGAGTAGAGTAGAGTAGAGTAGAGTAGAGTAGAGTATATAGTAGCATATAGGGTAGGGTAGAGTAGAGCATAGGTATACGGTATGAGGCTTTAAGGCTGCCGGGTTTTAGGGTATTGGTGCCTCTTTTGGGCTTAGGGTTTCGGCTGTCAGGAACATCCTTTTCCTTGCTACGCACGTTAGCACAAGCAACCTAGTATTAGGGCCTAAGGAATACAGCTTTCGGGCTGCTTATTATGAACTGTACTACAATATGCCCCGAAACCCTATTCTAATTCTTAAGGCCCCTATATGGGGGTTTCCGAAAATAGGGGACCCTAGTATAGTACCCTAAATAGTGGGATCCTTATAATAAGGGACCCCAGAATAGGGTACCCCCAATTTTCGGAAACTCCCATATCACTGACGGCGGAAAGCCAGCGAGAAGTAGGATTCAGGGATCGGTCTGCGGGATTTGGGGGCGTCTGCACATGAGCCGGGACCCCTGTCTACTTCCTAAACCCCAAACCCTAAACACAAAAGCCTAAACCCTAAAGCCTAAACCCCTAAACCCTAAACCCTAAATCCTAAACCCTCTGAAATTCGAAGTAAGAACTGTCAGGCTGTTTTGGGATGGTCGAGCTGACCGGTGTGTAGGATGGTGTGCCGGACTTCGGCTCGACAGAGCATGCCGAAGCCCAGACCTCCGAATATAAGGGTTTAGGGTTTGGGGTTTAGAGTTTCGGGTTTAGGTTTTCGGGTTTTGGGTTTAGGGCCTTAGGGTTCCTTTAAAAGGTTGCTCTGCGCCGCTCCAACAACAACCCAAACACCAGAGCTCTTTTCCGGAATGGCCTAAACCCTAACCGCCCTAACCCTTACGGAAAAGGGGTCCATCCACAGGAACTCTATTCCTTTTCACTCAGCCAAGGATCACCTACCTTGAACCCTCCGACAGAAACCCCCCCCCCCCCAGTGTGGCCGGAGCACGCAGCACAGCGCCGCGATATTGGCGGGCGTGGACATCAGGTACCCAAGTCGTAGGGAGGGGATGCCTTCGACTTCGGTGAGCAAGTGAGGGCTCCGGGCCTTTATTTTGCCATAGAGCATGTATGGGCTCTAGATTGGCTGGACTATTCAAGTTGCCATTGTTCTTGCCGTTTCTATGATTATGATAAGCACTAATCAAGCTTTACTACAAGCGTTACTGCTATTGCCATTATGCTTACTATTACAAACTAATGCCGGTCGGCCTGCGTGTTTTGACTTCTGGAGGATTGGCATCCGGGCATGGAGCGCTTCCGATTCTTGTTTGGGGCTAAGGCCTTAGGTGGTTAAGGGTGTAGGGTATAGGGCTCAGGGATAGAACCCTCAACCCTAAAAACCCGAAACCCTGAACCCTAAACCCTAAACCGTTGGGGTTTGAAGTTTAGGCATGAAGAGTTTACTCCATAAAAGCCCCCCACTCTCACAGGGTTCAAGGTTTCGGGGTTTTCAGGCTTGTAAACCCTACCTTCCCCTACCGAAATCCTAGTTTAAGGGTCTAGGATTTGGTTAGTTCTCTAAGTTGAGGTCCCGGTTTTGGCCCCAATATAGTACGTCACCCCTATAACAAGGACCCTAGAAGGGAGCCGAATTTAGAGAACTACCCATGTCAGGGCCTTACGGGCTTTTAGGGCTTTGGGTATAGGGTTTAGGGTTTGGGGTTTGGGGTCTAGGGAGGGATGGCAGGGTCTTGTACCCAAGGCTCCCGATTCGAACGTAGCTAAACGATTCGACTTGCCACGCCGGCCTCTCGAGCGAGGACTTGTGGGGCAGCTCAAAAAAGGCGAAGCTGTAAACCCTCGAGCCCCCGAGCCCTCCGGAACCCTAAACCCTGCACCCCTAACCCCAAAGCCCTAAAAACCCCAAACTCTAAACCCTAAACCCCAAACCCTGAACCCCAAACCCTAAACCCCAATCCCAAAACCCTAACCCCTAAACCCTGAACCCCAAACCCACTCAAAGCATCAGGCACAGGATCCCCAAGCAGGGAACCGACTCTTAGGGTTTAGGGTTTATATAGCGGCCGAAATGATCATGATTCGAATAGGGTTCCTTGAAAGGGTTCCTTTAAAGTGCTCCGGCGAAGGGTTTTGTAGGGGTTTGGGGGCCGTGATACATAGAATTTGGGGTGTGGCAGTTTCCTTTACGATAATTCGAAAAGAGGAGTCGTAGAGGCCTCAATACTAAAGAAGAAATTAGGGCAGGGTTTAGGGCTTACGGTAACTAGGCCGGTTTCTGCTCTGAACTATTTTGGTTGTGTCCATTGGAGTAACCCTTTCCGTAGCTCATATCGAAACCCTTATGGGAGCCATTTCAAAGAACTTTCAGGAATACTGCTACTAATCATTTTGGCTTCTTTTGTCTTGAAGATCAGATCCTGAGCTCGCGACCCCAAGTCTTCGAAAAGGTCCTGCTTTTTCAGTTTAGGGTGTTGGGGCTTAGGGGTTTGAGTGGGCTCTGGAGTTTATAACCCTAAACCCTAAACCCTAGAACCCTAAACCCTAGAACCCTAAACCCTCAAACCCTAAACCCGGCTTGGCATGGATAGGGCTTTCGAATTCAGAGCTTGGCGATGAGGGTTCTCGTCAGTTGCGCGGCACTCATTAGGTAAGGGAAAGGAACCTTAATCATTCGAAGGCGGTTCTAGGGGCCTTGTTTAGTGCATATTCGTAATGTTGTGATAATTGCAAGGGAAGCATAAGGCAGTCCTAGTAATTCTTTATTCCGAACCTTGTGCTCTAGGTTTTGTAGCCTGGGCTCAGGCCACGGAGCTCGGTATAAAAGCTGTAGAGTTTCGTGTGTCGGGGTCTTCCACAAATAGGTTCCCCAGTAGCCCCTGAATAATAAGGGTACCCTTTTTCTTATTATTCGGTGTTAATAAGGGAACCCAAAAAAGAAAAAGGGCAAAAGGGTACTACTGGAGAACCTAAACAAATAGTTGTGTAAGGACCTTCAGTCAGTGTCAAGAACTCCCAACAGCGCTTTTAGAACCCAGAAGGCCGGGGCGCAAAGAATGCAAGGTCGGCCGAAGAAGTGTTGACAACAGAAGGGCGACTGCATCAACTCATTCACGGCTGCGCACTTTAGCTTGCCTGAAATCCAACAACCATCCCCCCTAAACCCTAAACCCTAGCCGCTAGCTGCTATCCTTTCGCAACTAGTCGGGCCCGAAATGCAAGCGCTTGGAGGCTTCGTCCATGGTCGAGTGACTAACTGGTTCAGAGCACCGGGCTAAGCTTGTGCATGGGGGGGGGGCCCTTAAAACGGAATTTTGAAAACGTAAATCTTACACCTTTTGCTAGAAGAGGTTCTGGAGCATGCCCATAGAGTTCTCTATGCGCGGAAACAAACCTTCAAGGAACGCCATCTCGCCTCGTTAACTTTAGGGGCTTAGGCCTTTAGGGCTTTGAGGCTCAGGGTTTGGCGTGATATGTCTAAACAAAGAGTGTGAAGCCCTCAGCGCAAAGCCCGGCAGCAAAAAGAGTCCAAAACCGCCAAGCCCCGAAGTCCGGCAAACAAAGAGGTTGGGGAAGTTGCCCACTTCGTTCGCGACGGTCGTAGACGGATCCATGAACCTTACTGTCGCCCTGAAACTAGTTCCAGAGCTGCTGGGAGCCCAAAAAGTCTTAGGGCACAAGCGGAAGGGCGCAGGAACGTAGGAGCCATCGGTGGGAGTAGACTTCGGGGTTTTTTTCTTGCGAATGCGGTTTTGAGATCGGAGTAATTCTGTGCGAGGATGCAGGTTTCGGTATCCGAGGCTCAAGGTCTTGTATCTTGTACCCGTGTCAGGGTCTGCAAGCAGGGTTTGGATTGGCACATTCCGAGAAAGATGCTGGGATGCAAAACCGATCAGACCCATGGCTGAAGGATCGGATACTGTGCAAAACGAAGGCGCAGCTCTGGCGAGTCAGCGAGCTTTTACTTAGGAACTTAGGATTATGCTGGCTGGACCCGTGGAGAGAAGCACGGACTCCATAGATAAACGCTCCAGTCCTCGATGCGACGACGAAATACAGTTGGATCTAAGTCTTGAGGTCTATTTGAGCAGGTGACGGAATGTATACACATGTGTATCTTAAAAACTGTACAGAGGTTTGAAAGTATGTAGATGCATGCTCGTGATTATCTGCGTGTGTGTGTGTGTGTGAATGGGACTGTGCATGCATAGTTGTGTCTGCATACATACGTGCATACATGAATGCATACGTGCCTGCAGCAAGACACATATGTACATTCAATGTACATGCGCGCACACACACGTACATGCACACAAGACCAGCACGGACGTTCAGTAACAGGAACCCGTTCGGGGAGTAATGAAACCATTTCTTGGGGCGTAACAGGAACGAGGGCTAGTAGAAGAAACAGGAACCCCGCCGGGAGCGTAACAGGAACTGCAACCGAAACTATGCTGGAACTCTTGTGTGGGGGACCGGTTTTCGGTCCCATACTTCGACGCCATGGAAGTCTTATGCTGACGCCTATGTTTCGTTCGAGGCATATAGAGTTTGGGGTTGAAACAGATTCACGGTTTGGGATATAGGATGCCAGTAGCAATACACTCCTTGTCTCTGAAGTCAGAAGTTGTTTCCTCATACTTATTGTATTTGTCGAAGGAATACGGAGTTATTATCTTACAAGAACCGTACTAATGCAAGTCGAAGTTGTCGTACTACGAGTACTTTTGACGGGGCTAAGCTTTTGCACGCCATCGTGGACTGACCAGCGCCAGCTTGGCTTGTTTTCTGGGTTGAGGGTTTAGGCTTTCGGGTTTTAGGACTTTGCGGCTGTAGAGGTATTTAGAAGGTTTCGGGGTTCACGGCTTTAGTACTTTAGAGGTTTAGGGTTGGCGGGTCAGGTTCAAGGGTTCAAGCATTTGCCAGTCGAGAACGGCTTTAAAGCTAGAGAACGGCTTTGGGGGTTTGGGATTTCGGTCAGCTCTTAGCACCAGAAGTAGGACGAAGAAAGAAGTGACGAGACTACACACAGGAGCCTTCGTCATACGATCGTGCACACAAACCACGAAATTTGCAGTTTCACCTGCAGCAGACACACGCAGTGTTATTCTGGAGCGTTGATGGCAACACCGATGCTGTAGCCATCGGAAATTCAGGACAAAGGTTGCTGTGGACATATGAGGTCAGTTTCTAGTGCTACATGACATGACATTTTGAAGCCGGGGGACCGGAAGTGGTCCCTGAGTTGGCGAGCCGACGAGTCCGAGAGCAGGTGGATGTGAAACATGCCCCGCACTGGTTCCTCTTACGAGGGGCGGCCTGGGGGGGTGTTACAGGAACTGGTGGTTGCTGTCACGGGATCGGTCCCCGTTTCTGCTACGGGTTCCCGTTCCGGACATCCTGTTCCCATTACAGCAAGCACTCAGGCTCTGTACCCAGTGTACGCACACTTCTGTTTCAAGTTTGCGAGGATTCTGGCAAAAGCAATACCTTTAACATAAACATGGTATGACACTAGAGCAGATTAGCATGCTTCTAGCTGACTCGCTCGCTAGTCAGCCAGCCAGATAGATAGATAGATAGATAGATAGCAGATAGATACATACGTTGGATAGGTAGATTTGTAGATACTGGTAGCGCGCGCTCCAGAAACGAAAACAATCGCCTCAAGAAGCCTGTGGCTTTGGAGGTGCAGGCTTGGAGTATTGGGATGCAGCTGCTGGCTGGAGAAGCTAAGCCATGCAGCCTTAAACTCTAAACCCTAAGCCCCACAAGTAAACCCTAAACCCTAAAGCCCTAAAGCCGCTACACCCTAACCCTAAAAGCCCTAAAGACCCTAAACCCAAACCAAAAAGAAGCCGCGCAGCTCAAAGTAACACTCGTCGACCAACACGCCGACGTTCGGACACTTCCGCAGCACCTGCGACGAGGTGCGAGTGCTCTGGGTAGGATTAGGGCTTAGGGTTTAGGCGCTTAGGGGTTTAGGGGTTTAGGGGTTCAGGGGGTTAGGGGTTTAGGGGTTTAGGGTGTACGTTACTTTGGGGAATTTGCTTCTCGCTTGTAGGAGAAAGGTTAAGATTTGGATAACTATCCCCGCTGGCATCCTAAAATGCCAGCCGCTGCGTAAACAAAGGCAAAACGGAGATGGCCCGCAAAAAGCAACTGCAGTCATACCACTACTCCAACCACCATCAATGAAAACAGGAACAGCAACAGCACACCACACAGTATATATTAGGCAAGACAATGATGACAACAGGATGCGTGCGCAATGATGATACGATGATGGTGATGACGACACTGGCGACGACAATGCCGCTCATGATGACCACGACACTGGTGTTAATGATGATGGCGATGATGAAGCAGGCAACACTGACTGTGGTGGAAGTGAGGACGATGACGGCAACGACGACAATGGCGACGATGCTGTGCAACGATTGACGACGAGGATGACGTTTTCTCTGGTGACTATGCCGGAAAGCGTCCTGTTGAAGATGAACGTGACGATATTTCACCGTGGCGAAGCTTACGATATTTTCTGAGAGAGAATAGCGAACATGACCACCTGGGTCCGAGGTTATGACCATGACCATGCACATGACCATCAGCATTATCACCGTCGCCGATGGCAGAACCATCAGCACTGGCAGCAGCACGACCGACTTTTTTGGGATTCTCAACTTCCGCTCAGTATCCGCCGAATGCGGCTGGCAAGTAACCAACTATAGTCAGCTCTGACAAGAGTTGGAGCAGCAACTGTAATGATGGAAGTGGTACGACTAGCCGCCATTTGCAGAAGAGCATCATGCGTAGCAACACTTGCGTGCTGGAGACGAGTACCAAGAATACAATAACAGCATCCTCCTATGGTCGCTATTGTAGTTGTGCGATAAGGTACCCCGCAAATCCCTCTGTACTAAACACTACTAAGCCCGATAAAACCTTGAGAAATCACGATTCTAAACGATATACTTCCCTCTACTCTAAACCCTAAACCTCAACAAAGCTCTAAATGCTAACCCACTGCCCTATCCCCCATGAAAAGCCTAAACCCTACACCCTACACCCTAAACCGCACCTCGAGGATGGCATCCCGCGGAATCTCAGTACCCGTGGGGTTGTTCGGGTTGCCTGGGCCGACGCATTGCGCAGTTTCAGGGTTGAGGGTTTAGGGTTTCATGGTTTAGGGTTTAGGGTTTAGGGTTTAGGTTTCATGGTTTAGGGTTTAGGGTTTAGGGTTTTTTGTTTAGGGTTTAGGGTTTAGGTATAGGTTTTAGGGTATACCTGTGGCCCAAAAGACCTACCGTTTTAAAGAACTATATATAGAAACCCTAGTATGGAACCGTAAAACGGTCGGTCTTTTCGGCTACAGGTAGGGTTGAGGGTCAACGGTTTAGGGTCTAGGGTCTGCACCCGTGATACGGGCACTAACGGGGTTTAGGAGTTGAGAGCTTAGGGTTTAACATAGGGGCCTTCATAATTACAAAAGGGATTTGGGGTATATTCTACTCTTTTTGTATTAATGAGGCCCCAAAATGGTATTATACCCTAAGCCCTAAACCACAAAACAGATGGTGATTATTCAGGCCCCTATGTTAGGTTTAGCGTTGAGGGGGTGTAGCGAGGGCCCAGCATGAAGGCTGTTGATCCCGGGATGTGTTGTCCTGGAATCTGCCGAGGTGTTGAGGGTTTTTAGGGGTTACGGCTTAGGGTTTAGGGTTTAGGAATGGTGAGTTTAAGGCCTGGTTTCGGAGTAGACTGCCGGCGCAACGGCAGACGCACACGGAGATGCAAATTTGGCTTAAGCGGTGTGGCAACGCGGCTCAGAATACCTGCGGCGCTCAGTAAGGCATCATGTGGAAGGCTTGATGAGGTCAGACTTTTGCACCGGATTGCGTTATGTTTTGCGAAAGGTTCTCCTGAAACCAATCATGGGGATCCCTCAAACATTCCTATCCTGAAAGCGCAGTGCATGTTTCGAAACATGTCTCCAATGAGTGCAGGAAAGAAGCTCAGAACGATCAGCGACGTGTTCTGATTGACAATGGCTAACACCTCGCGCTCAAGCAAATGCTACATCGAACAACCCCTAGATCCAAATGTAGGATTTTTGATCACTCCGCTTGCATAATATAGGGGCCTTCATGGTTGGAATAGGGTTGAGGGGTATATTGTAGTATAAGTATCATGGGGACTATCATGGGACATTATTCCCAACTACTCACACTTTCACAAAAAGGACGGCATGGCCGGTGCTTCAGGTTCCTATGCTAGCTTCTTGGGCGGGCAGGAGTCCAGTTTCGTGTCTAAAGGTAGAAGGTTCATTGTGAGAAACTGAGGCTCCAAACTCCAAAGCCCAAAGCCCTCAACCCAGAGCGTCTGAGCTCCATAACTCCAAAACTCAAACCCATAAACCTACCAAAAGCCCTCAAGCCTGCCGGAAGCCCCCAATACAGGTGCCACAAGAACTATGACAGGCTCTTGTTGTATATACAATAGCTTTATAAGGACTGTGGCAAATGGCATTTACTCCTGATTCAAGGTTCCCTACACCCTTGACCCGAAACCTTAAACTTTCTGAACCCCCAAAACCCTAAACCCTGAACCCCCAAAACCCTAACCCCCTAAAGCCCTAAAGCCTAAAGCCTAAACCCTAACCCCCAAAACCCT
>CAJNJA010013066.1:0-12160 GCA_905231915.1 Symbiodinium necroappetens | reverse complement strand
TTAAGAGTTTAGGGTTTAGCGTTTAGGGTAACTCAAGGTGCTGTAAGAGAGCTGTTAGGGTCAGTGTTTGCTGGTCTTCTCTGGTTGTTGCCTGTGAGGCGGGGGCCAATGGCAAGGCCGCAGATCCATCAGCGGATTTGGTATTAAACTTGAGGTTCAAGAGTTTAGGGTTCAGGGGGTTCGGGTTTAGGGTTCAAGCAGCGGTTTCATTCAGGGTCTAGGGCTTCTTGCGATGTAGTGGGGCGTTGCGGTGTAGGGGTTGGGGTTTCGGGGCTGAGGGGCGTAGAGCAGGTTGGACGTGAGGTGCTTTGGATTTTCTTGGGCCACTGGTGCAAAATGTATTTTAAAGAAATCCCTTTTGTCCAATCTAGGCCCTATAAACCCATAAACCCTACGCCCAAAAAGCACCGCACCCCCCCAAAAGAGAGTAGTTAGAGTTGTTGAGTATGCTTCCGTAGAGTTGAGCTTAAATGCCTAAAGTCCCAGTTACCCTACTTAAAGGCTGCTCAGAATGGCAATTCAATCTGATGCAGTAATTTCTTATACCCGACCGTGAACCCTAAACCCTAAACCTTATACCCGACCCGTCTTAGGGTTTAGGGGTTTAGGGTTTAGGGGTTTAGGGTTTAGGGGTTTAGGGGTTTCGGGGGTTCGGGGGTTCGGGGTTTAGGGGTTCAGGGGTTCAGGGGTTTAGGGTTTAGGGGTTTAGGGTTTAGGGCTTGGGCTTTAGAGGTTTAGGGTTTAGGGGTTTAGGGTTTAGGGGTTCAGGGTTTAGGGCTTGGAGTTTAGGGTTTCGGGTTTCTTGAGGCTAGGCCAAAGCCAAACCAAATAGACGGGCCGCATGGACCTTAAGTGGGTAGTGGTGCATGCTACATGCATGGACCCACCTAGTAAGCCCAGCCTCTCTGTATAATGGTGCTACATCTGGACCCTCTTTGCAGGCACAAGAAACTCCGACACACCTAAGTAACCCGTAAACCCCAAACCCTTCAACCCTAAACCCTGACCCCAAACCCTAAACCCTATGCCCAAACTGAAGCCACCAAATTCGAAAACCCACAGATCCTTCGGTCTCAGAGTCATTGTCTAGTACCAGTTTATCCTCACCTTTGAACACACAACCCTGCAACCCTGAAGCGCGTCCCATGAACTCTTCTACGACAGGTGGCGATCTCCAGGGAGATGGGTCCACCGGTGAGGCGAGGGAGTGCGGAGATCGTATATTTGACTGGAAGATGCTCAAAACCCTAGTCTAATTTGTATTGTATGGAAGGATGTGCCAGTTCGGGCTCTATACTGGCTGTCAAAGGATTCCAAACCCCTCTATAAGGGCTCCTAGCATATTTGTTCTTTATTTGCCCCTCAGAGCCCCGTTGCGTCTTCAGTTCGTCATTGCTGTAGTATCAGAAGGTTCACGCAGGGTTTAATGGGAAGTATCCCAGTACAGGGGTAAGCAAAGGATGTTTAGGGCGCATGGTTTAAGGGTGTTTTTGAGGTTTAATGGATGATGCTTCGAGCATACTATATCAGGATTTGGGATTATTTTGAGCCTTGGGAGACAGGGTTTGGAATCTTGAAATCTAAAACCCGAAATCTACAAAAAAACTGGTGGCTCTGAAAACAAGCAGGATGCTTGCAACAACCTTAAGGGTCAAAAACACCCAGTAGTCAGGCACTTGGGTTGTGGGTAGTGGTTGTCGTAGTCTAGGGGGCTTGGGGTTTCTGGGTTTGGGGGCATCAGCCACAGTCTTGGTGCCCGCCCCCTTCAGGTTCGGAGCGCCCCTGCGTCAAACGAAGCCCTAAACCCTAAACCCATGTCATTGCTGCTGTGACCAAACTATGCGTCATTTAAACACCAGACCCGGGAAAGGGAGCTTGGTCGGTCGGGCTGCACCGGCCATGGTGGTGCATGCACGCTCGCGACACTAGGACCCTATGCTGCCAGCCCGCTCTTTGCGAAACATCTCAAGGGCGAGATCATCCAGAAAACATTGAGTTCCCCGACGCTCTGGAAGACCGCCACAATTCCGACTTAATTAGCCACGTCTGTGGAACTCAGCCAAGGTAAGGCAAGTACTACTGATGCCTGCTCGCCGACAACCATGGTGACAGCCAGTGGCAATGGATTCTGGTTGCTGTCCGGCTTCATCGAGTGCCTGAGTCGTTGAGCTAAGCATGTTGCACCAAGCGTCCGGTGGCGCAAAGCCATTTCGCACTCTGCCAAGACGTGTTAGTCCTTTAGCTCGAAACAATGAAGCATCGAAACTCCTCGCTGGACGGCCATACAGAAACCATCCTATTCCCTCCCAAACCCCATATTGCTCGGGTAACTACCCTTATCCCTAAACGCCTAAACCCAAAGCCCTAAAACCTTAGATCCTAAACCCTAAACTCTAACCCAAAGCCCTCACACCTTGGATCCTAAACCCTAAACCCTAAACAAAAAGCCCTAAAACCTTAAACCCTAAACCCTAAACCCAAAGCCCCGAAACCTTAATTCCTAAATCCTAAACCCGAAACCCCAAGCCCAAAAAGCCTTAGATCTTAAACCCTAAACCCTAAGCCCTAAAACCTTAAATCCTAAACCCAAAGCCCTAAAACTTTAAGCCCCAAACGAGCCCAAAAAACCTTAGATCCTAAACCCTAAACCCTAAACCCAAAGCCCTAAAACCTTAGATCCTCAGTCCTAAACCCTAAACCCAAAGCCCAAAAAAGCCCTTAGATCCTAAGCTCTGCTACCCGAAAAGCACGTCCCAGTTTGGGCATCACCGACCCGATCTCTCTTGGGAAGCCCACGAAGGTCGGTCCTGTCTTCGTAGTCGGGTTAGGGTTTAGGGTTTACATAGAGTTTAGGGATTTAGGGTTTAAGGGGTTATAGGGTTTAGGGCTTTCAGGTTTATAGGGCTTATAGGGTTTAGGGTTTTATAGGGTTTAGGGTTTAGGGTTGTAGGGTTTTAGGGTTTTTAGGGTTTAGGGTTTAGGGTTTTAGGGTTTAGGGTTTTTAGAGTTTAGGGTTTGAGGGTTTATAGGGTTTAGGGTTTATAGGGTTTAGGGTTTAAGGTTTAGGGTTTATAGGGTTTAGGGAGGTTGATGCGAGTCTGGGATTTAGGGTTTAAGGTCTTGGGGTATCTAGATAGGTGAAAGCTTGCTTTCGTTCTGTCGGCAACTTACATGAAGTTCCCAAACACGAACCCAGCATATTATATGTGTGCGTGGGGTTGGGTTGACATACAGGTCAACTGAGGGGCTTCTCTTGGGGTTAGGGTTTAGGGTTTAGGGTTTACTTAGGGTGTCTGAGGGTTTGGGTTTGGTTTTTGGCCGCCTGGAATTCGGATTCTGAGTTCAGGGCATAGGGTTGTTTGACCTAACCTTAAACCCCTATGTAAACCCTAAACCCTAAACAGTGCTTGTTTGGGCATATACGACTTCAGATTCCCCATGCTCTTGCTGCAGAGCCCAGCATCTCCTTGACTACAGAGTAGTTGTAAGGAATCTTCCTGAAGTACTCACCTAATATGGGGGCCTCAATAGTTACCTGTATTCTTTTAGGGGTTCCTTATCATAAGTATACTATAAGGGACACCAGCATCCTCTTCTAATTACGAATGCCACATTTTTAGAGTTCGGAGGCCTTGAGACACATTTCCCGTATTGCTTCGAGTCTAAGGGGCAGAGGATCTTATTTTAAAAGGATTTCCCTTATTTTTTTGCTCGGGGGTCTGGGGTTGAGAGGATCTTATTTTAAAAAGATGCTTTCAGTCCAAACTGCTTGGATTTCGGAGGAAGGACTTTAAGGCCACTCTAATCGGCCCTATATGCTACTACCAGCAACCTCGCCCAAACAAGTCAGAGTGTTCGGGCTGAAAGACCAATCGCCCATGATGCCGTGGGATTAGCGAAGTCTCCGCCCGAGCGACACGGGCTGGACTATTTGCACGAGCACGGCGTCCACTTGTGCAGGTTCGTGGTGGAGAATGAGGCTCGGAACCAGGGCGGCGACTGGAGGCGGCAGACCGACGCCATCGACAAGGCGAGGCGGACTCTGCCGCACTTCATTCAGGAGAAACCTGGTGGCACTTTTGATACCCTAAAAACCCTGACTCTTAAGCCCTACAACCCTGACTCTTAAGCACTAAACACCTGACTCTAGAGCCCTAAACTCCTGAGCCTCATGACCTGACCCGGACTTAGGGTTTAGCCCCAAACCAAACCTACTAACACAAATGTCCCGTGGCCTGCATTGAAGGAGTTCAGGATTGTAGCACCCGTTTAGCAACCCTTTACGGAGCCGAATTACGGGACCTTTGGGCACCAGATTTTGGAGTCTGCAGGTCTGAAGAACCCTCGACCGTTAACCCGTAACTGAAGGAACCCTAAAAGGAACCCTAAACCCTTAGCCCTAAACCCCTAAACCCTAAACCGTGAACCCCTAAACCCTAAAAGCCAAGCCCTAAAAAAAGATCCTTGGACCCCTGACTCCCAAACCCTAAGGCCTGTTAAAGGAGCGAGAAACCTCGTAACCCTGCTTTGAGGGTCATGGGACTTCGTAAGTAAGGTGTTACGTCCCTAATTGGGGTTACAAGTAATTAGGAGTATAGAGTTACCCAAACCCTAAATCCCTAAAGCCCTAAACCCCTAAAGCCCTAAAGCGCTAAAACCCTAAATTCCTAGAAACCCTACCACCCTAAAACCCTGAAACCCTAAACCCTAAAACCCTAAAGCCTGAACCCTAAACCCTAAAACCCTGAACCCTAAACCCTAAAACCCTAAAAAAGCTTAAAACCCTAAAAATCTAACACCCTAAAACCCTATAAACCCTAAACCCTAAAACCCTAAGCCCTAAGCCTTGAAAGGCGTAGAGTTTTCTAAGTCGCAGGCTGAGGAGGCCTTGACGGAGCAGCTCTTGGAGGCGTCTTTTTCGATCCTTTCAGGGTGTCCCCAGAGACTCCAAAGCCCCTGCATTAAGAAATATATACCTTTAAGGGTTCCTTAAAGGGATCTATAAGGGAATTAAGGAAGATACCTTAAATTATAATAGGAACCCCAAAAAAGTTAAGGCATATTCCTGAATCAAGGGGTTTTGGAGTCTGTGGGTGTCTCTAAGGGTTCCCAGGACGGCTGCAGGGTGTAGGGGTTTTAGGGTTTTAGGGTTTAGGGTTTTCGGGTTTAGGGTTTTTGGGTCTAGGGTTTTGGGATTTTAGGGTTTATGGCTTTTGGGTTGCATGGTTTTAGGGTCTAGGGTTTTAGGGCTTTAGGGTCTATGGGCTTAGGGCTTTATTTAGGGTTTTAGGGTTTAGGGCTTTAGGGTTTTAGGGTTTTAGGGTTTAGGGTTTTAGGGTGTTAGGGTTTCTAGGGTTCTAGGGTTTAGGGTTTAGGGTTTTAGCGTCCGGCTGCATCATGGGGGCCCTTGGGGTGGGTAAGGAGGGGGGGGGTCGGGGACCATACTTCCTTAAATCGGCCTTCTTAGGTCCCTATTACGGGTATTAAGGCCCCTCACCCCGCTCCCCCCTACCCCCCTAAGGGTCCTCATGACTGCAAATCTAAGGGCTTAAGGGTTTAAGGTCTTAGGGTTAAGGGTTAAAGGTTTCACAGAGGCTGGAAATGGGTCTTAGGTTCTTTTTAAGGTTCCGCTTATGATTAGAGTTTCCTCTAATGTTTTATCGGCTTTTAGCTGTTGGTCTAAAGAGCTTTCCTAGAACTTACATCTTGTAAGGTATCAGCCCTAAACCCTAAACCCAAATACTGTCCCTTTATTATACAAGCATAGGAGTAGCCCATCTTACGGTAATTAAAAGTCTACGCTTTAGGGTTTAGGGTCTAGGGTTTAGGGGTTTAGGGCTTTAGGAGTTTAGGGTTTTAGGTTTTAGGGTTTAGGGTTTAGGGGTTTAGGGGTTTAGGGTTTAGGGTACTTAAGCCGTCCCAACTTATTAGGTACCGTAAGGCCTGCATATTGAGTTGCTGTGTTCGGGAATTATAAGATTTATGTCGGGAAGAAGGAGAGAAATCCATCATCATGCCACTATGGGTCCATTCGCCTGTACAGTATACCCGTGCGGCTCTACGCCAAAGGTCGAAGAACAACGACCAACCCTACACACTAAACCCTAGCGCCTGTCCCTACAGCACGAAACGCCAATTGCCAGAGACGCTTGGGCCCTAAACCCTAAGCCCTAAACCCAAAGCCCTAAACCCTAAGCCCTAAGCCCTAAACCTTAAATCCTAAACCCTAAACCGCTGTCGCGTGCTATAGGCTCTCTAAGACTTCTGGGGTTTTCGGGGCTTAAGAGCCCTACACGCTAACCTTTATACCTGACAAGGTTCAGGGTTTAGGGTTGCCCCTAACTTAATTTGGGGTTCCTGTGAAGATGCGAAGATCTCCTTAAGTCCGGAATCCCACATCTCGATCCCTGCCATCCTGAGTCTTACGGCTGATGGTATAAATCCTGCATTACCCATATATAGGGAACATACCATAATCCCCACAGTTTTAGGGTCCTTAAGGTATACGTAATGCAGGATTTAGATCATCAGCAGTACCATCGCCACGGTTGACCTTTCAACCGCCCCCGGAGCTTTGAGAGTTTCTGCCGCTATTTTTAAGCCCTGTGGGCCTCAAGTCGACAATGAATCCTAGACCCCAATCGCCGAAGCGTAAGACCGGGTCCTTAATAATTAGAGTAGGGTTGTGGGGTATAGTATACTATAACTGTACTGAGGACCCCCTCCCCCCCAAAAAAAAAGCTTTGGCAATTATTCAGGCTCCTATATTGCACACCAAGAATACATACCGACCCAGAAACGAAAACCGGGCCAACACCCCACCCCCCCCAGACCCCCAATCTCCAAACCCCAAGTGAAGCCCAAACCCAAATCACCACGCCAACAAACCCTGCACCCAATTGCCAAAAAAAATCAATAATTACTCGCCCTCGAACCCACCAGAACCTTAAACCCCATAATCCTCCTATAACCCCAAGAAGCCCCAAGAAGCCCTAGCTAAGCTCCCATCTTCGCCCCTCACGGTCATGACGCCTGTGGCTGGAGCTTCGGCGCCATGGTCTCCCCACTGGCCTTGCTGGCCAGGGTCTGGAAGGTCCTGGGGTTGTCGGGCCTAGGGCCTAGGGTCTAGAGGACAAGCCTGTGTTGTGGGACCTCGACGAGGAGAAGTACTTTAACTTAAGGCTATAGGGCTTTGGGGGTTTAGGGTTTTAGGGTTCAGGGGTTTAGAGGTTTAGGGGTTTAGGGTTTTAGGGTTTAGGGTTTAGGGTTTGCAGGTATCTACCTACCCAGACCTTCCAAAGTTCCTTTTTAAGGGGTAGAAAAAGGGACCTATAAGGGCTCCTTCAAGGGATCTACAAGGGATCCTTTAAAAGGATCTAGAAGGGTTCCGTTAAGGGATCATCTATAAGGGTTTAGGGAGGGGTTTTGTCTTGGGCGCTCTGTAGGGATTCCAGCAAGTGCAAACAGGCGGTAACACTATCCACATATACATACCCTGAACATCCTAAGTACTTATATGTGGGAGATGCTTTCCCAGACCTTCATCGTTATAGTAGTTCTGATTGTAGAATCCTTATACTTTCTATGCTACAATGCAGGTACGTAGGTTGGGCCCTTCGTAGAACTCTTTAAGGACCAGGAACCTTATAGGAACCCTCAAAGGAACCCTTAAAGGAACCTTTATAGGAACTACGAACCCTCTTGAAGCCTGAAGATGCCCCGTGTCAGTTAGTCCTTTAAGAATTTGTTTTTAACGGGTTCCTTTGGAGGGACCCATAAGGGTTCAGGGTTTTTCGGGGCTTCGGGGGTAAAGACCATGAGATCTCGAGCTTGACTGCTCTTTCCTCCAGCTTTTCAAGTCCTGCAGGTCGAGGGTCTTGGGAAGTTAGGATTAAGGGTTTAGGGGTTTAGGGTTTAGGGGTGTTTGCCGGCACTGTTGCTCCGAAGCATCTTCAACCGGAACTATGCGCGACTGTAGAGGCTCAGCTTGTAGAATGGAGCCGGGGTGCATTCGGTCCAGCACCCGCGAATCAATGCCCTCACGATCAAACCCTAAACCCTAAAACTCTAAACCCTAAACCCTGAAACCCTAAACACTAAAACCCTAAACCCTAAACCAAGGGCAGCGTGAAGCTGCCATCGAGATCGGACATTTTCGCTGTTGCAACTTGCTCCCGGAGCCGCGGCTTCCAAGCCCTTTCGACCGGCCCTTTCGGCCAACTGCAACTGATCGACTGCTTAAGGCTTATGTAAGGGTTTAGGGTTTAGGGTTTTTTTTGGGTTTAGGGGTTTAGGGGTTTACGGTTTAGCGTTTGAAAGGCCAATTGCAGCTGATCGACTGCTTAAGGCTTATATAAGATAGGGCTTACTGGGGTTGCTGCATACTATCGGTTTTTGGGGGCCTTGAGCCCTAAACCCTAAATCCGGTTTTGGGCGGTATTTGGGGGGGCCTTGAGCATACATGGACCCTCAATGATAGAAAAGCCGATATGCTTCTCTCCCCCGAGCTGAGCTCTCAACCCTGCTACCCTGCTTTGAAGATCATGGGGCTCAGTAAGTAAGGTTACAAGTCCATTTATTGGGTGGTATAAGTAAACATAAACATAGCCCTAAACTGTAAACCCTAAAACCCTAACAGTTGCCGTCAGTATTGCCCTCATTACTCTGTCCATTGCTCCTTTTAAGCACCTTGAGCTCCAAAGTGCACTGATCTCCCAAGCCCCGAGCTTTAGTTTCTTTGGGAGTTTAGGGTTTAGGTTCCGGTTTCTGTTCGTCTCTTCCTTGTTCCATTTCCGGGGTTCTTGCATGGTGGATCTGCAAAGCTGCGTTTAGCTTAGCTTCAGAGGCCAGTGGAGTCAACCTGGAGAACTCATTCATAAAACATCATCATATATCCGTACACAGATGGCATTAAGCCCGAAAAAACTCAACAGAAACAGGTGGCTTGTCAACGGCCGTCCCGGGCCTGGCTGCGTGCTTGCAAGTTTACATCGGGATTCGGCGTTGTTTACGCGAGGGTTCTGTGTATACAGGTTTGATTTTCAAGGTTTTTAATGCGTTTAGTTTAACCCCTAAACCCTAAAACCCTAAAGCCCTTAAGCTCTAAACCCTAACACCCCAAAACCCTAAAGCTAAACCGTACAAGGCTGAGGATGGCTGGGGGTTTCTGGGGTTTCAGGAGGCTTAGTAGCTGAATGACTAAACTTTAACCTTTTTGGGATATATTATGATCCCTTATAGAATTGAAAGTGTGCACGTTTTGTGCTTATGGAACTCAGCAACTAAGGGAGGCTTTGGTGTTTGGGGCTGCAAGGTTTTAGGATGCTTGGAGGTCTATACGGGTTTTGTGTTCCGGGGCTTGAGGGGAGGGTGTATATAGGTTGTTGGTACTGCAGGGGCCCTAATAATTTTGGGGTATATTATACTTTTCTTATAGTAAGGAGCCCCCTAAAATAGTATAGGTAAGCAGTCAGGCCCCTGAATTACGGCTTTGCGGTTGGAGGCCCCCGCCCACGAAAACATATAGGGTTTCGGGTTTAGGGTTTAGGAGGTTAGGGTTTAGGGCTTTGGGGTTTAGGGTTTAGGGTTTGGGTAACCAATCTGTTCAAGCCGGCATGTAACGAGGGTTGGGGGTGGGAGTTCCTTTGG
Organism: Symbiodinium necroappetens; assembly: GCA_905231915.1. Lineage (NCBI taxonomy): Eukaryota > Dinophyceae > Suessiales > Symbiodiniaceae > Symbiodinium > Symbiodinium necroappetens. The sequence continues at coordinate 2,512 of CAJNJA010013066.1, read as the reverse complement.
GGAGGCTCCGTGTCCCTTACATTGTAATATTCGTTGCAGTCGACCTCGGGGGTGCATCCAAGCTTTTTGGAAGTGTCTTGTCTCCTGAACCCATAGCAGCTAGGTACTTGGTTTCAGGAAAGCCCATAGTTGTCAGTTTAGTGTAGATGTTCGGCAGAATATGATTAGACAGGTATTTAACTGAGTTTGATTCCATTCCTCGGGGTGTATCCTTGATTAGCGCGCCTGGGGGCTTATGGCACCACTTGTTCTGTGTGTCCCGGGGCGCCAAAATGGGTAGAATCCATTGGGCAAGCTTACACCCCAAACTCTTACAGTCCTTCCGCCCCTACTTGGAGGTTCAGTGATGGGTAGTTATATATTTTTAAGTAAGGTTATACGTCCCCTAACATGGGTCATAATCATAGTTATATACCTTACTTATAACCCCATGTATAACTACCCCTGTACCTCCAAGTACAACCCCTACACCCCTTTGACCCTTCTAGACCATCAGGGTTTAGGGTTTAGGCCTTAGCACCCCGAAAACTCAAGCCCTCAAAAGCCACAGCCCCATCCTTTGGGCTAGGTTGTGCATGTCCGTACCGACACTCATCCATAGCACTTAAAGTCTACTATTGTTTATTCTTTAGGGTTTTGAGTCTTCTACTATTCTTTAGGCTGTGCAAGTATACTACTCTTCTTTAGGGTTTTAATAAGCATACTATAATACATCCCAAAGCCCAATTAAGACCCTATTCTAATTTGCACGGTCCCCACATTGGGAGTAGTGCTTCTGGTGAGGCTTCCGCCAGCGGCCGCGCTGGCTGCTGCATCCATCCCACGGTGGATCACTGTGTCAGCCACGAGCTTAGGGTTTGGGGTTCAGGGTTTAGGGGTTTAGGGCTTAGAATTAAGGGTTTAGGATTGAGGGTGGCCGGGAAAACTCAGGGTGGGGCTTCGAGTATGCTGTTGTGGTCTACCGCAACCAGAGGGCCAAAGCACGCCCTACATCCCAGACCCTACATCTCTGATCTTATCTCGGCAACATCCCTACGGAGATCTCCTGGATCCATATATCTACGTACTTCAAGACATATACGAGCCAAACAGTAGGCACAGGTAGGGTGACGTCCCTGCACGGTTGAGGCCGCAAACCTCTCGGGACTCTCGACCTTGAACCTTGTATCCCCTCCAGCCCCAACTGAGACCAGGCCAATGGTTTAAGTTCCTCCTGCTTTGGGACGTTGGGGATAATAGTAGCCTCAAAAATGACTAGAGTATTTCGGGGCGTCCTCGTGATAGCCATACTATACTATACCCGGGAACCCTAGTCAAAGCATTGCAGGCATCGATGATCGGGAATACCTCCGGCGCCAATTACCTGTCTATTTGGTGGGATGCCGTACCCTAGGAGTTTCGCTAGACCCCCAACCCCCAACCCTAATCCGTAAAACCTCTGAAACCCAATGCCGAAGCCCTGAAAAGCTGCGGAAAACGCAGCTTTAACTCCTGAACCCTATCTTTGACTACCGTAACTTGTTGTTGTAGCTTCTTCTTACCAGCCCGAAAAGAGACATGATGGGGGCCCTCCAACACACTAGGTTTTGGCAGGTGAGGTGTATCTTGAATGCCAAGCCCGTGCACCCACCAAGCCTTCCCTTGAGCCCGGAACACCCGCACTTCAAAACTGGAATGCACTCCTGGGCCTCTGATTACCTAGGGTTTCATGGCTCTACCTACTAATTAAGGGGTAGTGGCTGCTAAACTGTAGGTTAAGAGAGTTACAGGCTTAGAATACAGTTATGCATTTGGGAAATCTTGAAGCTCAAACCGCCATAATCCATCAGGGTGTCATATGCACAGGTCCTCATAGTACGGGGGCTGCAAATCTTCGGCTCGTAACCCAATACCCTTAAGCCGCTGAGGCAGTGCTTGCTTTGATTCTCTTCTTCTTACTGCAGGCGCCTCTAAATCCTAAATCTTGATGTTTAAACCCTAAACTTTAAGCCCTATATCCTCCAGGACCGCCCAACTGCCCTTTCATAGACCCTTATGGTCCTTAACAGTGGGTGTTTATGGTAGATTAGAAGGCAGTTGGGGGGTCTAGGCTAAACCCTAAAGTTTAAATTCTATTTCTAAGCCCTAAAAAACCCTAAATTCCAAACCATGTGCAAACCCTAGACCTTTAGCCCTAAGTCCTAAACCCTATGTAAACCCTAGAGCACTCGAAGGTTCAAGTTGGGAGAGATTGGATCTACCCACAGAGTCTAGCGGAAGCGTTCTTTTTTTTTAATACTAAAGGGCTCGGAACCCTTAGCATCAAAATAGCCCAGAAGCTATATATAAGAGGGTCTTTGGGCCCAAAAGCCTCACAATATGAGTCCTTGAAGGGTAAGTGGAATAGTTCGGACAGTTAAAGAATATCAAAACGAGACGAAGCCCCCAAACCCCACTCTACTCATTCAGGCCCCCACTGTATTCATGGCTCTGGGTACGGCTTTGGGTCTGCAACCTAAACCGCCCCCCCCCC
>CAJNJA010013065.1:0-12824 GCA_905231915.1 Symbiodinium necroappetens | reverse complement strand
GGCTAGCATATATATATATATATGTATATATATATATATATATATATATAGTTATATATAGTTTGTCTATGCACAAACCCTATCACTCTTCACCCCGCAGACGCTGCACCCCGATATCCTGCGAAAGCAAAAGCCCCAGACCTGGCATCATGTCTTCCTCCCAACATACGGCCGGGCCGAGGCGGACGACGCGCAGCGTTTAAAATTATGATGGGATCTCCAATGTGATGTAAGGTATATTCCTTAAGGAACAGACCTTCAAGTATCGTAGGGTCTCCTTTTTAAATGGTTTAAGGTATGTTCCTTGAGGAATAGACTTTCAAGTATCGTAGAATCTCCTTTTAAGAATGCTTTACGGTATGTTCCTGAAGGAATAGACCTTAAATTATAGCAGGATCTCAATTTACGATTTAAGATCTATTCTTTAGTTCAGCGATGTTGGAAGGTCCCAGGTTGCAGGGCTTAGGGCTTAGGGCTTAGCGTTTAGGGTTTAGGGGCTTTGTAGGATTTTAGGTTCGTTTGGGGTGTCAGTTAAGGGCTTATAGGGTTTCGGGTTTAATCCCGAGCCTCTCTGGAAGCTGAGAAAGTTGTAGCAAGCTACACGCTACACTATTTAGATGTTTGAAGTAGGATCTATGAGGCTTGTTTTTGATTCATAAGAGCTTCATAATTTTAGAATCTAGTTCAGGGTTGTATGAGAGCTGTTGTGATGGTTTGGGAAGCTTTTGTTGAACTTGCACATCAGATCCAACACCCGGGACACCCTAAGCTGTGCCCCTGAACAGCCATAGGCCCTCCCTAAGGGGCAGGTCTCTGCCGAAGAGTGCTGCTATCTCTGGACCTTACTCTAGATTCCCCAGCGTCCCCTTAATGATAAGGCACTCACTTTCCTGCTATTGAGCTTGAAGAAAGGGCCCTAAGATGAAAAGGGAAAAAGGGTAATCGTGGGGAGACTGGCATTGCTAAACACATTATATATATATATGTAGTTCTCTAAATCAGGACCACACACCTTATATATATATATATGTATATATATATAGCTCTAAATCAGGACCCTTTTTCAGGTCCCCAATATAGTACAGCACCCTTATAAAAAGGAGCCCAAAACGGACCCTAATTTAGAGAACTACACATATATGACTTTAGCATAGTAGCCAAGTAAGCGTTCAAAACGCCAAGCCCCAAAGCCTGAACCGGGGTGGGGTTGGGCTCAAAGACTTAAAGAGCCAAGATTGACAACACTAGTCCAAACTGCGACATGAGACATCGCTACTAAAAAGGCAGACTACACACCATGACAAAACCTTCTGACTTCTATAGATTCTATCATACAGGATTTAAGGATCGAGTTTGCGCAAGAATACCGAAGCGACAGAAGCCCACCCAGCTTTTCTGCAAGACTCTGCACATTTCACGGGGCGATCATGATCGCGCTAACTGCATCAAAGCCAGCCGCAAGCTGCTCAAAAACGGTAGCAACTGCACCTCAGGAAAGAAAGCCGACTGGCATCTTCCGCTTCGGTCGCAGGCGCTCACCGCGGCGCTGAAAGAAATCACATCACCTGGGGCTAGCCGAGTTTGTGAGAAAGGCATATAGGGTTTATAAGGCGCATAGAGCCGGATCCTCGCGAGCTCTCAGGGTTTAGGGTCTAAGGATTCTTGGGATTTGGGTTTCGGGTTTGGGGTTTAGGGGGCAAAATAAGTTTTCCGAAACGCCCACCTCGTAGACGATCCATGGCCATCCCTTCCAGCAGGACTAAAGTCTGTTGCCACTGCCCTGCTGCCTCACATGCAATGAGTGCAGAGTTGTAAGTCACCAGATCCAGTCTCAAGCGACGTTCGCGAAGTTCCTTCAGCAGGTAGCAGCTCTTCTCCCAGCGGTGACCTCGTCCATGAGCCGAAACCTGGTTTCTTGTTAGCAATGACTTCGAGTTAAGCTACCCTCATTAGGAAACCATATTAAATACTATGGATCCCTGATCTGGTAGCTTGCATTAAAACTCCTTATGATGGGAACCCGGAGGCTGCAGCTCCATAGCTGACGATGTCTGGCTGAAGTTTCTGCTGGTAGATACCCGCCATGATTTCAACTGACCGGTACCACTCGCCGCCCTCCAGGAGGGCCGACATGGCTGCGTTGTAGGTGACCTCATCCGTATAACCCTAAGGGTCCATGTATCCAAATAGTATATACTTTGGCCTTAAAGTAGTCCCTATATAGCTACTTTGGGGCCAAAGTATATACTATTTGGGTACATGGACCCTTAGGGTAAGGGAATGCAATGCCGGTCAACTGCAAATTTGCCTTCGACTGACCCGCTAGCAGCAATCCTTCTAGAACCAAAGGACCTAAGCGCTAATCCCTGAATCCCAAAACCTAAACCCTTAATCCTAAAACCCGAAACCCTAGACCAACCAGTGCACTGTTACATAGACTTAGGCTTTAAAGGGGCTCCTATATTTGATATAAGCACTTTATGGCCCCAAGTATACACTAACTATGTAAATACATGAAACCTTTGGGGCTACACCGATACTAAAATCCCTGATAAAAAAACTCTTGTCAAGGTTTGTAAACCCTAAACCCTGCACCTTGAACAGCTCCTGGATTACACTTACTTGACCACGAGCTTACAGTAGCCTTTCCAGGGAAGCTGCCAAATTGGGTTGCAGTTGTCGCTGCTTCATGACCTATGCTCGCGTTAGGGTTTAGGGTTAAATGTGTTCCGCTAAAAACCTTTGACAAAACTTCGTTCATCAGACCCTCTGAGGCCCGATAAAGGGAAAATACAAACTGTCCTTTAGGGTTTAATTAGGGTTTGGGGTTTACAAAGCCGTACCCAGTGACATACATCACGGCCATAGCTGCCCTCCAGTACAGCGCCTTGCCCCCGGCGGTAACGAGGGCGCTGTATGTAAACACATCGGCTCGTACATTGCGGCGTGCCAGACCTCAACACCAGCAGAATCCCAAGCGAGCGCCCCGCAGTCCCTAAACCCTTTACCCTAAACTGTGAAAATATTATCAAGATCGGAAGCCCCCGAATGCAAACCAGCCAGCCATAGCATGATGTAGATGGAATGCAAGTGCTTCAGCTTGAGGAAAGACAGACACCATTAGCAATTATTCCGACCCCCAATACCTTGTCATGCATGCGCATAGCCGATGATGACTAGCGCTTGTTGTTGTTGTTGTTGTTGGTGGTGGTGGTGCTGCTGCTGCTGGTATTCTCGCTCTTGCTCCCGTTCCTGCTCCCGCTCTTGCTGCTGATGTTGTTGTTTGGTCTCGGGAAGCAGCATCCTTCAGAATTCAGCAGCTTCAGCTTCTGAACCCAGAACCTATAAGAGCAAGGGTCCACGTACTCAAGCGGTAGATGTGTAGACACAAAGGAACCATCTAGGCTCCCGAGACACGTAACCGTAAAGCCCTAAGCCCCTCAACCCTGCGCCCTGCACGCCTCGCAGAAGAGCCAGCGCTTCGGTCCACGCTACCCCCTTCTCGCACGAACCTGGCTTCTTGTGAAGGAACGTAATGATGTCAGTAGCCTCAGCAAGGATATATATATATATTGTATATATATATATGTGTAGATAGATAGATAGATAGATAGATAGATAGATAGATAGTGAGTAGTAGTTTATGTTTACTCTGGTAGCCTTTGCTACCACCTTCCAGCTTCCTAGGTATATGTGTTACGGGCCACTAAACGTCCTAAGCGTACAACAACTTTAGACTTAGAGTAGCCGGAAGCATGTGCTCTTCGCATTGTGAGAGGCATCCCTAAACCATACATATTCTAAGAAGTTCTAAGACCCTAGGACCCTACTGTTGATGATAGAAATCCTGCATTACCTTAAAGAACCCTAACCTATGGGAATTATGGAATATTCCTTACTATGGATAATGCTGGATTTATATCATCAACCGTAGGACCCGAACATCCAAAGTTCTTCAAAAGCAAAATCCAGCAGCTGACCGCTGCACTGCAGCTGATGACGGTGGGGCGAAGTTGCTTGGTGGCAACAGTCTCAAAGACCTTGAACCCAGACACGGGTTCAGGGTTTATGGTTGTGTTTGTAAGGTTTGGAATTGCGGTTTATGTTAACCAGACAATATTCCCTAAAGCAATAAGAGATCCTCCTTAATCTAAGGCATGTTCCGCAAGCCGGTGATGAATTGATAATCCATAAACCCTTTATAAGCCCTAAGCCCTAAACCCCAAACTGTGCTGATCTAACAGCTCTGCAGCTCCAGCCCGAAAGAGGGACGAACCCTGAACCCCAAGCTCCAGACCCTACTCCTGAAACCAAACCCCACCCCCCCTCCCCCCTACTCTCTGAGGATTAATTAACCCCAAACCCCCTTCCACCGAAGGCACCTTTAACGCCTCGCGCCACTGTGCACGCTTCTCGCAGGCGCTGATGGCAGAGTTGTAGGAGGCAATGTCCGGATCCGGGAGCGTTTCTGCTTCACCTTATTTCTGTTCCGGGTGTAAGTAGGGTTTGGGGTTTTAGGGTAGAGTTGCAGGAGGTATTATCCGGATGCATGAGAGTTTGTGATACACCTTCAGGGTTCATGGCATCTTCTGTTGGGGACCAGGGTATATGGTTACTGTACCTGCTGTGTTTGGTTTGGGGTTTTCTGGTTTACCCGTAGGCCCCTAAGTAGTTCCATTTTGTGGTTTATATTTAGAATCCTACAAGGTAATCCCAAAAAGGAACTACTTAGGGGCCCATGGGTAGGGTCACAAAAAATATTATCGAGTTTCGTCAGGCATTGCGTAGGTTCTCAAGGCCTAGGGCGTTACTTCCCGGAATCTTTGAAGCGAAGAGCCCCGAAAGTTCAAAGGTCCGAGGGGCCTTCAAAGCTCGAATCGGGATTCAGGTCTAGTATGCCATATTTTTTCTTAGGGACTATAATTGTTCAGACCCTTATCCCAGAGGGTTCGATTACCCAAACACTGAGGCCATAGGTTTCAAGCTGTAGAATTTCAGACCTAGAACTCTACGACTATAAGACTATGTGGGTATCTTAGGGTACTTAGTTGCTGAGTTCATAAGCACAAACAAGTGTACACTTTCAGTTCTACAAGGGATCATATTCTCCCAAAAGATTAAAGTGTACTCATCCAGCTACTAAGGGTATATGCGAGAGCAAAGTCACAGCCAGTTTCCAAACTCGAGACGGCCAGCCGCCAGTTTCTGCCTCTGACGCATGCGCTGATTGACCTCTTGTAGCACCCAGAGGGTCCAAGTAACAGTAAGTAACAGTATAGTATAAAGTATATGCTTTTGGAGCTTTCGGGGTCCGAATATCTGCGACGAGACCTACTATATTTGTACTCGGGCCTGTTGTAGCTGACCACAGAGGGTTGCACATGCTGGTTCCGGAGCTCTTGTATCTCAACAACAGAAGCCATCCATGAGCTGGCTCTGCTCTCGGACCCAGTTGCTGCGTTTGTGCCCTTCGGCGCGTATGTGGGCATCACGCCCTAAAAAGCCGCGGGTTTCTCCAGACTTCTCTCGACACTCTTTGGGCACGGGACGAACCTATCGATTAATACAATGTTTTATGTAGCACTTCAAACAGTTTATAGTTTCGTCTACAGGACTTTCAATGACAAGTGTACCTGGACCCCAAAGAACCTACCCTCTAAGGACTTACATAAAGAAACCATAATAAGGAACCCTAAAAAGGAAGCTTTTACATTTTACAGGGTTAAGGTATGGATTGATGAAATTGGAGCTGGGCTTCTGCTGGGATGCTGATGTGCATTGTTTACATCAAGAAGTGCATCAGTGATCATCAGTGGTTGAAGAAGCCTACTAATTTGCTCTTAGGGATTTCGGGGTTTAGGGTTTAGCGGTTTAGGGGTTTAGGGGTTGAAGAAGCCTACTAATTTGCTCTCGAAGCAGAGCTTTAGAATTAAGAAAACCCTGGAACCTATTACCCACAACAGGCCCAACGAGAGCAACATCAAACCAACAACTTAACCTTAAAAGAGCCCCGTACAACCGCAAGAGGCATCTGAGCCGGCAGCTGCGAACGGACAGCAAAGATACATTACATTGAATTACATTACATTACATTACATTACTTTACATTACACTACATTACATTACATTGTAACTACATTACACTACATTACATTACATCGCGTTACACTAGACTACAATACATTACATTACCTTACATTGCATTGCAATACATTATGTTATGCTATGTTATGTTATGTTAATTGTACTAGAAGAATGCTACTTTCTACTATACTACTTCCGTTGAAGTATGTCTAAGGTTGACGTTCTCCACGCTCCCGCTCCGAGGCTAGATTTACGTAGGACGTTTCAATTGCTCTGGGAATGAGAAGTACCGTAGTAGTACGGCTGTCGTATAGTAGGTGGGTTTAGGGTGTTTACGGTTTTGAGTGAGTGAGTGGCCTTGGGTGCACTCCGGCCGAACGGAAAGGTTCACTCCCGCCATCTCTTCGCCCCTCCGTTTTCGTCATCGGGGGAGATCCGGCAGTTCTAAACCCTCGAAACGATGACAACCACCAAGACCAAGAACCCTTCATTTCATCTTGAAGAAGGTATGGGTGTCTGGGCTATGTGGAGGGTCAGCCAAAGTCGCGTGAGATGGAATTGTTCGCTGCATTCAATAGCTCCGTATATATATATATCTACGTCTCCAAAGAAGCATACAGTAAGGGGAGCTGTCCGTGTTGGGGTCCCCGGATGGATGCAAAAAGGGAATGCGATAAATGCTGGTTGAGGGCTCAAGGTTTAGGGCATCTAGCCGATATAGCTACTGCACCGAAAGCTCGACTACTCTGCTGGTGGACAACGGAGCCATTCGTGCAACAAAGCCATGACCTGAAAAACTGCGCGGCAATCATGAATGAACCTTATCGGATGTCTTTCCAACACAACCCCTGCAACAATCAAAGACGCACCCACAGCACGTCATACAGTTGTAAAGCGTGACAGAAACCTAAAACCACAGCAACACAAACCCCAAACCTCAAGCCCTACAACCCAAAAGTCCTGAACCCTGCAAAGCGCTGTATAACAATGGCTCTCCTAAACCCTACACTCCAAGCCCACCTCGGCGCCCTTCAGGTCAGCAAGCAGGATGCTGCTCTGGATGAAGACATTATGCCTCGGCTTTGGGTATACGGGTATGTCCTAAAGACCTGTTGGGGTAGGGTTTAGGGTTTAGGGTTTAGGGTTTAGGAATTAGGGTTTAGGGTAGGGTTCTTCCTCTCAGGGTTCAAAGACCTATCCCTCTCAAGACCCACCCCTAGAGGGCCCCACGTATAAGTAACCAAAAACATCAGTGCATTGGGGCCGTAGGCCCTATACCCCTAAACCCCTAAACCCTAAACTCCAAACTCCTAAACCCTAAAACAAACCCTAAACTCCTAAACCCTAAACCCCTCAAACCCTAAACCCCTAAAGCCTCAACTCTCTCTCACACCGTGCTCTGACTGGGTTTTTGACTACCGGAAACCTCGGGGCCTCGAAGCACAAGCTTCCTAAATCTATGCAACATAGAGGTTTGGGGTTTAGGGGTTTAGGGGTTTAGGGGTTAGGGCTTTAGGGGTTTAGAGGTTTAGGGTTTAGGGTTTAGGGTTTAGGGGTTTGGGGTTTAGGGCTTTAGTAATTTAGGGGTTTAGGGTTTAGCGTTTTGAACTGTGTAATATAGGGGTCTAGGGGTTTAGGTCTTACGGTTTCGGGTTTAGGCTTTGGGGCTTGGGGTTTAGGGTTTAGACCTGTGTAATATAGGGGCCTTAAAAGTTAGAACAGGGCTTTGGGGTTTATTTCACTGTAGCCAAACACGGATCCTCAGTTTCAGGAGCGAATACGTACATACACACACACACACCCACACACACACACACGCACGCACGCACGCACGCACAGTCTCTAATGCTTCGTTTTGTGCTTATGCCGCGTGCCATGATGGAAACCATAGCCTTGTTTTGACTTGCTCTGCATGCACATCTCCATATCGCGACAAAATAATACTTAGTAAGTAGAGTTTAGGGTTTAGGGTGTAGGGTTCAAAAAGGATTTAGGGTGTCGGGGATAGATTATGATTAGAGTTACAAATGCATTACGATACTTATAACTCCATAAATTACAGCGTCACTGCTTACAGAGTGCCCCGACAAGTATCGGACATTTTTCTGATGCGTACACACGTGTGCAAGCATGCGTAGAGGCCACATGCATGTTTACACATATACCCAGAGGGGCCGAGTACCCAAGGTTTTAGGTCCCAAAATCCATGCCTTGAATGGTTTTTGGGCCTTGAAACCCTACTATTTGGGTGCTTGGACCCTTAAGGGGATATATGTGTATATTTTCTATATACCTACCCGTGAGCACATACGTAAGGGTGTATGTATGTATGTACCTGTACACATAGGCATGTTAGACTCAGGTAATATAGGCCTTAATAATTCGAACAGGGTGTTGGGGTATATCATACCATAATCATGAGAAGGAACCCCCAAAATAGTATTCGCATTTGTTTTGGGCACCTATGTTAGACTAGCGACCCGCTGCTTCATCACCAGGTGCTCTGCAATCCTGCGAACTTTCTTTTTCGCCGGCGCCGACTGAAAATCGCAAGGGTATGTTGCCACGGACCAAGCGAACCCCAAAAGGTTTAGCACCGGGTCCAATGTATGGCACCTAGTTATTACAGATCCGGTGCTGTCCACCCTAAAACCTAAAACCCTGGGTTGCGGTTCCTCTGATTCGGACAGGCTTGGCGCGGAAGGACGGCAGGTTTGTCTTCATGTCAGGCTTGAGTGACTTTTGTGTGCCTGGTCAGTCAGTACGACATCGGAAATGGTATGCATGAGTCAAAGAGGAACCACTTTACGAGTCACTGCCCCTAGATCCATTGAGCAAGTTTATTCCGTAGCGACGCAAAGGTGGACACGCGTGAGAAACCCGTCATTGTGAAGTTCTTCTGAGGAGGCAACAGTCGCTTTGGGGCATATGAGCTACGCACTAAGGTTGAAACTTTCTTCGCGGAGCTCTAGACGTCAGTATCCTGTATAGTAGGTTTTTGGGTTATAGATACTATAAGGCTAACTCTGGTATAATGTACATCAAAGCCCTGTTCTAACAACTAAGGCGCTCTACGAATTAGGTTGCTAGATTCCCTGTACATATGCCATGGCCTTCACAAAGGCTCACAAGCCTGTGGAGCAAGTCAGACGTGGTCTTATAACCCTAAACCCTTAACCCCCTAAACCCTAAATCCTATAGAGCAAAGCTTCGCACAACCCTACAAAGCCCCACAAACCCCAAAATCCAACCTACGAAACCCTGGGGTTCGCTTGGTTCTGAAAATTTTTTCCAAGCCAGGAGTCGTGGGCGCTGCGCCGCAAGAACTCACTTCCCGAATATACCCCACAAATACCGACACTTATGGTGTTGGGTTTTCCGGCAGTTCAAATCGCTCTACTCATTGGGAGCTAAACTTAGATTTTGGGCTGAGTGGGTGCACTATACTATGGTTGGAAAGGAGGACATCCGATAAACACTCACCGGTCGTATGGCAACTGCAACCATATACACCAAACCCTAAACCCTGAACCCCTAAACCCTTAAACTCTAAAACACTAAAAACCCTAAACCCCTAAACACTGAAGCCGAAATCCCTAAAACCCTAAACCCCTAAACCCTAAACAAACCCTAAACACTAATTATGGCAGGTCGTAGACTATTTCTGAATCTTTGGAGCTTTTCCCGAAGGATCCGAGAATTCATTCTCTATAGTTGCTAGTATCTCAACCTGGAGCTGGCCACAACAAATCTTCTGGTTGGCCCTTTCAAGCCTCTGAAAAATGTAAGTAAATAGGGTTCTCTTAAGCCCAATACGGGAAAATATAAAATATCCCAAAGGCCTACCTATTCTTAACATAAGGAGTGCTGGGAAGCTCGTTGGAGCTAAACCCTAACTTCTCGAATATTTAGGCACCTACATTCTCCAACCCATATAAGATCGGGCCCTTATAGACGAGCTCAAAGAAGCCTTGTAAAGGATACCCCTTCTACTTGTTGAGGCCCGCATTTCAAGCGTGAGAATAATTTGTTGAATACCCCCCCTGGAGTTCTAGAGTATTGGGTGTTCTTATTGTAATGAGTGTTTACAATTTGACAATAGCATTGTACACAGAAGAAGAAACCCTAAACCCTAAAACCCCCGAATCCCTAAACCCCTAAACCGTAAATCCCTAAACCCTAAATCCCTAAACCCTAAAACCCTAAACCCCTAAGTCCCTTAACCCCTAAATCCCCAAACCCCGAAAACCCTAAACCCTCAAACAGCATGCTCCCAGGGTTCTCAGAAGAGGGAGACTGACCGTTTCGAGGCCTCCCAGATGGTTTTCTGGCTTCAGGCTGAGAGCTTGTAGTTTCGGGTTTGGGGTTTAGGGGTCCAGGGTTTCGGGTTTGGGGTTTAGGATTCAGGGTTTGGTTTGAGGAGTTGGGGTTTGGGGTTTCGGGTTTGGGGCTTATTAGGGTGTCAGGCTTTGGATCTAAGATCCCGAAACCCTAAACCCGAACTCACTCCGCTCCTCCCTAAACCCACCACATATATGTCTCTGGGCCCTAATGTCTCGGAGTTCGCGCGCGTAGAGCCCGAAACCTTGGAAAGCTTGTGAAGACCCCAAAATCAGATCAGAGCTTAGGGTTAAGGGGTTTAGGGTTTAGGTTTAGGGGTTTAGGGTTTAGGGTCTGGGGTTTAAACTAGACCCTAGAATGCGGCACCTTTTCCTGGATAGCTTAGTCTATGGTGGGGATCCTAGAATCAGAAACCAAGGCCGCCAACAACATATACTACTCGTACTTCATGTAGTTCTCTAACCTATAGGTTCCCTTTTAAACTTTTGAGGTACCCAATATAGTACGGCACCCTTATAAAACAGGACCCTACTTTAGAGAGCTACCCATGTACTACTCTCACTTCATGGCCGGGTCTAGGCAGGGGTGCATAGAACCGGATCCCGAGGCCGGGCAGACTCAGAGGACTCAGGAGAACAGGGAGAGAGGGCCCCATTTCGAGGCCTGCCATGGGAAGCAGCTTAGGGTTTAGGGTTTAAGGTTTAGGGTTTAGGGCTTAGGAAAACCTTTCAATTTTTGGGATTTCAAGGGCAGTTTAGGCATATATGGCCTTCAGGGTTTGGTAATTAGGTTTACGTTTTAGGTTCAGGGGTTTAGGGCTTACGGGATGTTGCATAGGGCTTTCGCAGGCTTTGTGTCATGACTTCCGCTAATGGGCCTCTCGGACTCGTATAAATTGAAAAAAACCTGCTCAGAGCCCACTATAGCCCATAGTTTTTAGGATTTAGGGCTTAGGGTTTAGGGGTTTAGGGCTTTAGGGATCATATTGCTTCGCATGATGGTTCCTAGTCCTAGGCGTCCTCGTCCAAAAAGCGGCACCAAGCTCGAACAAAACAAGAAGAAGCAAAGCACTGCACTATGGAGCCCGAAACCATCATCCCGAGAAGCTCCAATCTCTCTCTTGAACAATCAAACCCTCAAGGAAAGCCAACCAAGCCAAGCAAGAGCCCTTCGAAAAGACCTCCGAACAAAACTTGTATAAGTATGTACGTAACCCAGATAGAAGCCTATGAAAACCTCCTCCAGCCCTTCCACAAATCTAATCGAGCCCTGCTGTAACCTTTTCAGCTGGCAAACAACAACACACATAAACCCTGTTGTGTCTCTATAGCAACTCGACAGAATAAGTTATACAACAAGGCCTTAAAACCTCTTGAAGCAGTCCCTAAACACTAAACACTATGCCCTAAAGGACTCCGTGAAAAAATATCTAACCATCCATAAACGTTAACCCTACACCATAGGCCACACCTTATGACGCCCTAAGACCACGTCTGGGCCTGCTTGGGATCGCCCTCTGGTGCCGTGCCAGGCCTCAAAGTTATCCTAGACCTCTAAGCTCTAAACATTAAACCCTAAACCCTAAGCCCTGAACCCTAAGTCTTCAAGCCTAAACCTTAAACCCTCAACCCTAAACCTTAAACCTAAACCTGAAACCTAAACCTTAAACCTTAAACCTGAAACCTACTAAACCTTAAACGCTAAATCTGAAACCTAAACCATAAACCCTAAGCCTTAAGCCCTACACCTTAAACCTAAACCTTAAACCCTAAACCCCACACAGTTAGTTGGAGGAGCAGTTGAACCTTCTGGGGGCTTCGGGGCTTACGGGTATAATATTGGGGGCCTTAATAGTTGGAATAGGGCTTACGGTTTAGGGTTTGGGGTTTAGGGTTTAGGGTTTGGGAGTTAGGGTGTTGAATAGGGTTTTGGGGTCCGTTATGCAATAATAATAGTAATAGTCAGGAACCTTTTTTAAGCCCCTGCAGTACTTATGACAAACAGATACTACTACGGTGTGTAATGACGGTAGTAGTAGAAGTAGTAGTAGAAGTAGTCGTCGTCGCCGTCGTCGTCGACGTAGTCGTCGTAGACGTAGTAGACGTAGTAGTCGTAGTAGTCGTCGTAGTCGTCGTAGTGGTCGTCTTCGTCGTAGTAGCAGTAGTAGTAGTAGTAGTAGTAGCAGTAGTAGCAGTAGTGGCAGTAGTGGCAGNNTAGTAGTAGTAGTAGTAGTAGCGCTGATAATAAGAGGAATAGCAAGGTCGAAGGTTCTGACATGGCCACAGCACGCCTTCACGGCTTCGAAACGGGGTTCTAGCTTAGTTCTAGAAAAGACTTTTCGGAAAACTCATGCTTGTGATTCCCACCCTCTTGTAACCCTCAACCCTACACTCTAAACC
>CAJNJA010013064.1:0-30952 GCA_905231915.1 Symbiodinium necroappetens | reverse complement strand
CCCCCCCCCCCAACCCTAAACCCGAAGCTCCTACGAACCCTCGTGCTCAGCCCTTATAGCCCTAAACCCTCAGATGTTAGCCATAAGCCCGAAGCCCTAAAGTCTAGAGTCTAAACCCTAAACCCCCGAAGCCCCTAATAAGCCTTCAAGTCCTAGAAATCAGGAACCCCAGGTCGTTGTCAAACTCTGCTAAGGCGTGGTCTCTACAAAGGCTGCTCCCTGACCCTTGTGAAGGCCATGGGGGGGGTTAGGGTTTTGCTGAGGGCTGCAGTGTTGACATGCGAGACTAGGTGTATGTTACAGGTCCATGTCCTCATGTAAAGGCTGTTGAGGAAGATCTAAAATTTAAACCGGAGCCTGCACTAGGGTGTTGAGTAGAAGGGTTTCAAAGGCGTTCAGGGAGCTTCCTGCAGGGTCCGCTGTCGGCTGCCTGTGGATTCGCCGCCAACGTGTCTCGACTGCCGAGTGGTCTATAGGTCTATAGTAGGAGCCATGGAAACCTGACCGGGCGCCGTAACAGTCAAGAATCATGATCAGCTTGAGCTGAAGTTCCCGTAGAAGATGAGTTCAGTTTATTCCACGAATCGCTGAGCCATGTGATGGAGGCTGTTTTTTTTCATCTGAATCTACGATCACTTTGCTGTCCTTGGTAGGAGGCCCAAACCTCAACACTACCCCTCCATCTCTCCGCTACCTTGATTGAGCTTGGAGCCTCGAGCTGTTTGGGAGCTTCGTTGCGGTCACGGTCCTCCCTCGCTGGGATAGTATAGCCCAAAGGGTCCTAAGTACCTATATTTTAGAACGCAGGTTTCTATATGAGGAATTACTGATATGATTTAGGGAAGTAGTCCCCATAACAGTACTTAGGACCCTTTGGGTAGTGAAAGCACAGGGTGCAGCCTTGTCATTGGCTACGCGAGTTCAGATCCAGTGCACATGGCACAATTGCAAAGCTCGTCTCGCAACTCTACTGGCTGGTAGCAAATGGTAGGACTAGAATAGCTTTAGATGTGCTTGCGTTGCGGTTCACCGATATTTGAGCTTGAAATCTCTTTCCCTCAGGACTTGCTGAAGGGCCTGCTGCTGGGTTCTGCGGAGGCGGTTGAGAGCACGATCGACAGTAGCCGAAAGTGTCACATGCCGACCTCCCTAAGTCTCACATGCTACAGACCAGGACCCCGAGCGCTGCCCCCCCGGCGGATGGCCGGACGGCTGTGAGGCTGACAGCCTTCGAAGTTCAGGGTAAGATCTTTAATCTGCTGCTTTCAGCTCTGGATGGCTCTGGCCTCTACAGTGGAGGCATCGGATCGGGGTTGAGGTTTGCAGGGCACGTTTGTTCTTTTGGGACAAGCATGGCGTCAAGCCCTGAAAAGGCTTGGAAGCCGTAGAAGCAAGCCCTGGGTCGAAGGCAGTATACCCTAAACCCTAAAACCCTAAACAATAAGCCCTAAACCCTCAAACTGTACATCCCGAACATAAGACCCTAACTTCTTCAAGCCTGTGCATACAACCATACCAAACGGCACGGTCACCAAGAATCGTGTTTCACAGATGGAGGAGGGTTTCTACTAGATACCATGGTAGGATCCTTATTGTCAAGACCCCCTGAATGAGACCCCTAGCCCTAGTTGTCGGAAGCCTCAGAAATGGAAAGCCCAACTCCAAAATCCCCTGTCCTTGCTACACAGGATGAGCACAATCGCTTGAACCCCACCCTGAATCCAAGCCTGAATGTGCAAAGCCGAGGTTGTCCGGGACCCGGGCAAAGTACTGAAGAGTTCCTTGGGCAGAGAAAGCTTGGGGGTTTGTCTGTGAAGGGGGCTGCAAGGTCTAGGTGCCTCGAAGTACCCTTTGAAAGGATCTCAGGTTCCTCAGTAGCCGGTGTTCAACGTTGAAGTCGCTGTTGCACTAGGTGGCAGCTGTTGGGCTATGTGGGGTCCTATATATAGGTTGGACCCCGGAGCCCGAAACTGACCCTAAACCCCAAGGTAATGCCTGCACCTTAGGCCCTAAACCTTATTAAATGACAGCATGAGAGGCATAGGGCTTCGAACTGACGGGGGCTTGGGGTTCAAAGTGCTATTTTTTTGTTCGGGCTTGGGGTATTGTAAGTAGAGTCTCTGTGGTCTGTGCTACAACCGGGTAAGGCACCCCTGAGTCTATGGGACTTCCGCGTTTAGCGCTTGGTGGTGGTGGATTTCGGTGTTATCTGGTCTTGGGTTTTGTGGTTCGAAGCTAGCCCAAGGGCCGTGTTGTGGGAAGGGGGGGCTTGGGGATTTAGGACTCTTTTCACAGAGTTTCGGCTACTGGGGAAAACTGGGCAGCTTTGCATGACAACAGGTCGCATTGCTGCAGGCTCACCTGTCATCCTTTCAGTCGATCGATGTTCCTTCGATTGCCGTGTCGTTGCATGGTTGCAGGTATCAGCCAGCATGCGCGGCACACTTGGAAGAGCCCCATGTGGGTAGTTCCCTAAAGTAGGGTCCCTTTTTGTGTCCCCAATAGAGCACACGGCACTCTTATGAGGAGGACCCCAAAAGGGACCCTACTTTAGAGAACTACCCATGGATCGGAGGGGGAACTCCGGCACTCTCAAGTTTGCTAAGCCCCAAGATCCCGTAAACCCTCCCCCAAAAATATAGGCCCGTTTGTATGTACTGTGCCTAGAGGTTTCAATGTCAGTTTGGCCGTTTGTCTAGACTATGGGTACAAGCCCGAATTTCGGAAAGAAGGGGCTTCTCAGCAAACCCTAAGCCGTCTGTCTCCCTTGGTGCAGCTCAGAATTGACACCTCTGGAGCATTTGATATCTGGTGGCACAGCGGGCGTCGCCCTTAGCAGATCTGCTGAGCTGGGTAGATAATGCAGAAGCCTGGGTAATCACCAGGATTGCTCATTCTTTCCATGCTATTTTATTCCCCGGAATCTGTTCTTGTTATGGGACTCTTTAATATCATAGTGTCTGCCGGTTTCGGTTTCCCTTGGCAGCATATACATAAGAACATAAGTCCTCGAGGCTTGCCTTCAGGATTCAGGCCTTCTTGACTTTTGTAAGCTGGCAGTTGGTGGAGTTCGGAGTCCTAAAGCGATGTTTCCTGCATGGTCTGGCACTTCAAATGTTGACGGTTTCAGGGTCCGACGGATGGGATCAGTTCTGAACCCTCGTGAGACATTTAGTTCCTTGAGTTTCGAGTACTTTCAACTCTACACATTGCGAATACAAGAACCAAAGAATGGCGCAGCTGGTAGATGTCGCCGTAGAAGTACCCTGATGTATCGCGTCCCGTCGTCGTCGTCGTCGTCCCCATAGAGTCGCAACGAAGACGATGCGGTACTGTAGGAGCCCTTGTAATTAATTAGTAGACGTCGTCGAACGTCATCGTTTGGTGGTAGTGGTTGTTGTATATAAATGTAAATGCTGGATGCACATACAAGCATGGTCAGACAACACGCACTAGAATCACTAGAAGAATTGCAACATAATCGTCACATTTCTGCCCTTCCCTTCACATGTCACGCCCCATGGGTAGGTCCCTAAAGTAGGGTCCCGTTTCAAACCACCCATACAAAAGGTTCCCTAATGTAGAAAACTTTGAAAACTATCCATAATGTATGCATTCGAGCATCATCTCCTGATGCTTTTCCACCCCTTACGGCCTTAATCCACAGGAGCAGGACTCTGTCAGCTGGCTTTGTCTTACATGCCACGGGACGTCACAAGACCACAAACCACACAGGATTCGAACAAGAAATGCGGTGACAGCATGTTACCACACTGAAAGCCATAGGCAAAGGCCCCGCAGCTGAGTTCATTGGGCCACAAAAGTTTCTCGCATGGCCAGGAAACTCGTTACCATAGTCCATCCGCAAGTTCTGTGCCTGTGATGCCAAACACGCTTAAGCTGCTTATACTTATACCTGTTCCAACAACATATGACCAACACGAGATGAGGCCGAAGCCGGAACTCCCTTACCACCGAAGGCCCACACTGCCCAAATCAGTCCCTAGGCTCCGGAATTCAGACCCCATCCGCAGCCTTTCCACTAGATTATGCCCACAAGGTGCCGTTGCCAAGACCGTCATCGCTCCAGCTGACAGGGTGAAGATACTTTGTCCTCACTGGTCTACTATGATCCAGTTTTTGTTGAGTGTTCTCGATTGGGTTGACAAGGGGATGTACATTCGCCATTAGAGGGGAGCGGTATACAATTGGTAAAGTCCTCCGTGCAATCACCACAGAACCCCCTATACAATCCCTATAGAATGCGTGTAGAGTATTATAGAGCCAGTGCAGAACACTTACAGAACCCTAGGGCCAGTATAGAACACTTTGTGACCACGCCTTAGTTTAAACCCTGACCCATAAAGGCTTGTCTGTGCCAAGGATCCTTTACCAGACGAATTCCCAACGCTCCTTCACGTGGCTGGGAGTCGCTCAGCCGGGAGAGAGCAGGCAGATCGGGGATTTGGGGTATTTTGGTGATTTTAGGTTGGGCAAGCAGAAAAAAACAGGAGCTCGCGAAGAAGAGTGCATCTTCGCGCTTCGATTGTCGTTGGGTTCAGGCCCTCGCTCAACTACGTACGTATTATTCCGGACCCTCGCATTCAACTCTGCTACTGCCGGCCGGCCTTAGACGCTCATATAGTCTCGTAGACCCCGTCAGTGTCATGAACTCGGAACCCCAGAGCGAACCGAAACCAATACCAAAGCCCTTCGAGCCTACATGACCTCAAGTACTGAACCTATGGTGCCTGCTGATGAATTTAATGGAAGTTCCGTAGCAGAACCATGAAGAGAAAACAACGCCTTGGGCCGAAACTGTAGCGCAAATTCAGGTGAGACGAACGCATCTTGACTGACTTGGTCTCTTAGAGTGCTGGGTCTAGAGTTTCTTTGAGGGCTTCAGGTAGTAGTCTGAGTTGAACGGACCCATCTCCGAACGCTAGTCTGTGTTGCGTCCTAGTCTTGGAACTCCAGATAGAGGCTACAGCTTCCGGGTAGCAATGCCGTCGACCCTGAACCCAAAGCCCGACCCTGCTCAAGCTCGTTAAAAACATGTGGGACACTTCCAAGACCGGTTTAGAATTCTGGCTTTTGGACTTCGAAGTTCATTCCAGGGTTCTCAACCATGAGCAATTTATTCCGCACAATACCCCGGCAAGCGCAGTAGTGTGTCCCAGACATGACTCGTTTCAACCCGGCCTTCAGAGGGTTGCGGCGTCCTTTCCCGCCAGAGCCTGTAGTTTGGGGTCCTTTCTCCCTCTGAAGACTAAGCCCTTTGGATCTTTGGCGCCCTAGACCCAGCTCCGAGCGGAAAGTTATAGAGACAAGTAGAGCTGAGACGTTGAGCTTGGCTTACTATTCAAAAACTGGTCGGCCATCAGATTAGAGATTCCGTAAATCCTCAGAGCCTAGATATACCTGAAAACACGGGATCGCCAGTTTGTCGAGAGCCATGTTTAGTCTGTTTGGTCTGATGATCGGATGCCGGTGGACCTGTTTAGCCGTGTCCAAAGGGTGGTGCATTGTTTCTGGTCAACAGATCGACTACGGCTTTGCACAGAACCCTCAGAGCGCGCAACAAGCCAAACAGCTTGCATGCAAAGTAAGCTGCTTTCCACCTCCCCCCACCTCCCCCCCATAAGCCCCAATACCGCAAATGCGGACCCTAACCCCGGACCCGATATCCATAAACTGCACAAGCCCTAAACTTGAGGCCCTTAAATTCCGATGCCCTCAGAACAGCAGCCGAGAACCTGCAAATTAGGTTTCTCACCATCTTTCGGAATACCGGTGTGGCCGGTCTTTGGCGAGGGCACTGTGTCTCCTGCCCGCAGCACTGCAACTTTCTGAGGGGAGTTCGGTTCAGGGAGTGGATGCAAACTCCGGACATCCATACAGACACATGTTGACATGTTTTCAAACGTGTGTATGTAGACAATATATATATATATTTTTTATGTATGTTTATATTTTTATATATGTATTTATTTATGTATTCATTCATTCTTTGTGGTTTAATTTTATTGGTTGTTGATTTTTCGAGAAATACGTACAGACGATGTGGAAATCAGCCACAAGGCTGCTGTGGCTTTCAGGTCGAGGATAATGCAGAAGTCCAATTGATTAACAGTTCTAAGAACCTGTCCTAGTTCAACTATTCTTGCCAGCCCCGAGATTGTGTTTTCTTTTCCGAGTTGCTTTTGCCAGGGTCTTCGGCCTCAGCCGACAGCTTCAATCATCTAGCCTCTAGCTCTTCAATCATCTAGCCTCTAGCTCTTGTTGCACGCCGTGCGCGTGACAGATCGGGCCTGAGTGAGTAGCAGCCTCAAGGTTCCCGGGCGTTTTGTACAGGAATTGTATTGAAGCTCAAAAGGGATATTCCCACTAATTAGAGCTGATGATGATGATCATGATGGTGATGCTGTGCCCATAATGCACTGCATGCCTACACCCTTCTTATCATCCATGGCCGCTTCTACATCTGAGCTGTCGGTATCCCTACTTCATCCGAACATGGAGCTTCTGGTTGCTCTTGTCTGCCTTAGGTTTAGGGCGTACTTCCCTTGTTATGATGGTTACCATTATTGTATTGTTCTGCTACACGGGTGCCGTTGGCTTCGTTATATGTCGCCCCATGTACAACGCGCTATCAATTCCCACGCTAGGTTAACGATTTTGACAATCCCACAGCTGTGCCATGGAGTTGCTGGTTTCGTTAAGTCAAGCCCAACAGCTCCAGAACATTGATCCTCGAATACGCCATACGCCAAGCTCTCCCATCAGGCCACTTTGATGCAAGTTGTGCCCAAGTCGGCGACCACGTACATGACCTTTGACAAGCAACCTGGTCGGCAGAACAGCGAATGAAGCAGACACTGCATATCGTTGCGTCTTTGGTTTCAGGTTCTGCGACGTGTTGCTGGAAAGATCACTGCTGAGGGAAGGCGGCTCCTCCTCCCGTCTAGCATCCGTTTTGGTGAGCATCACCGTCCCAACTTGTCTGTGTTGTGGCGAACAAACCATGTAAATGCCATATGGTCTTTCACGAACATCCTCAAGTGAACGTCGTTGCATTTTCGTCGTTGTGCATGGCTAGCGTGTTTGGAGATCCATCATCCAAGCAAGAACCGGCCCTTGCAAGGAACCCGTTCATACATTGTCTGCAGTAGCGCAACAGCCTCAGACTGAATCAGAGGATCAGGGATTCTAGACCCCAGCTGACCGCCGATAGGGCGTCGCGTTGCAGTATCTGAGGTACAGACATTGGATCTCTTCAACGCATGCCGCTTGGCGCACGATGTCCCAAAACCGTAGACGGTTTAGTATGTCTTGTGTTGTTGTTTTAGGGGGGTTCAGTGTTAGGTTGAGGCTATAGAGTTGTAAGGTTGGGGGTTTAGGATCACGGGTTATTGTGTGTTATAAGTTATAAGTATTCCACAGCAGCTAACAGCGTATAGTTGCAGCACCTAACGTACAGCACCCTACAAGTATCTACAAGTACTGACTCTGCAGTGTGCTTAGAAGCGCCTCTCGCAAGTGGAGTGTACCATCAAGCCGTGCTCATACAAGACCCGCCCCTCCCTGAAACCTAAACCCTAAACCCTGATATGTGACTGAGCTCGATGCCTTCACTGAAAGATGACAACAACGGCATGAATTTGGATGCCAGAGCCGGGAAAACGGAGGAGGCCCCTGGTGCAAAGCTATCTGCCTGTGAGTTGATGCTCGAGACGATATCTGTGTTGTGAAGTGGCTTGCACCTGCACATGCAATGGCCACAAACCAGAGTGGGCTGTACCACGAACGCAGAAACCTGGGCATGCAGCATGAAGAAGAGCGAGGATTTTCCTGCCTGTCGAGCTGGTATGTGAGTGTGAGAATTCTTGAATGGAGTTGCATGTGGGAGGAGATTTTGTTCGTTGCATTAGTCACATGTGCAAACGGTTGCGAGTGGAGTGATGTGAGATCTGAAAGCCGAAAGCTGGCTAGCTGCCTATGGGCAGTGAACCGTCTGCCCACGTCCCTGAGGGATGTTGCTGTGTTAATGTGCCGCCATATGTGCGTCGTCGTACCTGAACTCCTCGCCTAGGCCCAGTCCGAGTGTGAGTGCTGAAACCCTGATATGAGCCAGAGTGGCCCCTCACAGCCAAGTTTCACGAAGCCCTTCGTCCCGAAACTTAAATCGCCTGGTACAGCCTGAACCCCCATGTCCACCAAAGGCCGCATACTTCGGGCTTGAAGGGGTTCCTATATTGCGTTTCTCTAGGGTCAAAGTCCTGTCTGTATGGATAGATGGGCCCTGCGAAAATGGTAACAGTAGGGTAACTATACCTATTACTTGTATGAGGGGACTTATAAACCACTTATGACTACGTAACCAGGAACCTCCCTTAAAGGAGCCCTAAAGGACTCCACAATTTAAGAAGGCCGTGGACAACGTAACCGCTCGATTCCTGGCCGGTGCCGCAGCTGGGGCGACGGCCACGAGTCTCACCTACCCGCCTCTTGGCTTAGGGTTAGCCAAACCCTAAACCCTAACCGAAAACCCCCAAAGGCCGTATAAACACTAGGAACAATAAGCCAAACCGAAAACCTATAAAGGTCCTATAAACCCTCTAGGGTTTAGTGTGCTAGGAGGGCTGTCGGCGAATCCCCCGAGCCCTGAAGCCTTGCGGTGTTCGTGAAGTTCAGCGGTTTCGGGTCCGTAATTTGTAATTAAGAGGTTGTGTGCTTGTCTGTTTGTCCTCCTGTCCGCCGAATTCGGTTTCATTGTTGCCAAGTTGGAAAGCTCAAACGCTAAAGGCCTTGAACCTTAGGAGCCCTGAATGCAGCCATGCGAGAGTGATCACGAGGGTTCCACAGATATTGAAGCCTTGTCTCCACGACCCGTTGAAGGTTAGATATGATGCGGGCGCGAATGGCGGCGCACTGGGACATGAGACTGGGATGTGCAAATGCTGTGGGTTGTCTAGCTCCGGGTGCTGCAGCTGAATCTCTCGTTATCTTTAATGTTGCCGTTGGCCTACTGAGCGAAGGCGCAGCGCTTCGAGTCCTTCCTTGATGATGATGGAGCTGGTGTAAAGGGTTTGTGTGCTTGTTCTCCCGACAGTGCGCACAGGTGCTTCTGACTCAGCATGCTTTGTTACATGCGTCCGCGTGCCGCAGCCATTCGACATACTTGGAGTCGGTCTTCATCTTGAACAAAGCAAGCCCAAGCCATCGACCTAATGCCTAAACCTTGTTGTGTTCGGAATGGGTTCTGGACTGAAGAAGCTTCAGTTTAAGCGGTTCCACATCTCTCCCCTCGAGAGTCTACGTGTGTTTTGATTCCTTCAAACCCCTGGTCCCTAAACCCTATAAACTCTACAAGCCCCAAACTCCTAAACCCTGAAGCCTAAACTCTATAAGCCCCAAAATCCAAAACCCCCAAGCCTCGATAGGTCTCTGTGTGTGACTTCACTGCAGTTGAACCTGTAACCCTGCCTCGCGATTCGCTCAGCAGTGCAGCAGGCAAACAGAGCCCGAACCCTGTCGAACCAAAGCCCTGAACCCTAAATCCTAAACCCTAAACCCCTACAAACCGTAAACCCTAAACCCGTATAAATTACCCTAAATCCTAAACCCTAAGTCCTAAACCCTTATAAACCCTAAACCCTAATTCCAAAGTTTTCGGAGCGTCTCTAGAACTTGAGACTGTGTGCCTCCAGGGTTCAGGGGCTCAAGGTTTGAGAAGTTTGAGGGGTAAATCCTCTAAAAGGGCGATTGCGCTTTGGGGTTTGGGGTTTTTGGGGTTTAGCGCTTAGGGTTGTGGTGCAAGAAGGGGTTGAAGAGCCCAGCTGCTACAGAAGGGTTTAGGGCTTGCAGGGCTGAGGCACATGAGGTTTGATCTCGATTGTGGAGGCCGCCATGATTAGACATAGTATCCTTTCAGGCTGCCCATATGTCCACCGAAGTATACGCTAGCCACAACCCTATCTAACTATAAAGGCCGCGAGACTAGGTTCGGGTCCAGGTATAGGTTTAGTTTTGTTATAAGTATGACTCCCCCCAACCGTACTCCAATTCTTGCGGTGCCTTTCCCTATAAGCCGTAAACCCTAAATCTCCAAGCCCCTTAACAATAAAAAGCTAAACTTTCAAACCCCTCAACCTCTCCCGAGCCGAGGCACCCGAAGTATCCGAACTATTTTTCTGCTTTCGAGCACATCCTTCGGGAGCGCAGGGGGGTTTTGGGGGGTTTTAGGGTTTAGGGTTGCTTTGAAGATCGAAAGCACGAAGGGTCCATGCTTTCGAGCCAAGGCGTAGACTGTATGGGTATATGAACCCGGTCGGCAAACCCTAGTTTGTTGGAATAGTTTGGGTTCCCGAGCTTCTCACCTGCAGAGTGAAACTTCGGCCGGAAAGCCGGAACAAGATGGTACTTAGTTGAGCTATCATGTTTAATCCTTACTTGTACACGTGGCTGGAGCGAAAGCCGATTGTCCGGCGACCAGAACCAGCTACCATAGCAGCAATTCTTGTTATTGAAGTTGTCCCATCAGTATAGAAGACACTGACTCGATCCATAATGTGTGCTTGCATGTGGGTTCATACATGTCGCACGTTTTTTTGTCTTGAGTCTGCGTGGTTCTGCAGCGCCACACTTTCTCGCTCGCTTACGTTGACACATTTGATATGGAACATGTTTGTTTTATGTCACATTGTGATGTATTACGTACTTTACATCGTCCCCCACGGGATTTAAGATTTACACGCCTTAGCCTTAAAGCCCCCAAACCCCAATACCTCCTGAACCCAAAAGTCTCCCCAAAGCCCCCAAAACCGCACAATGCCACAGTGGAAGGCTCGAATCAGTAAAGCAATACGACCTTAAACCCCCTAAAGCCAAGAGTTCCTAACCTCAGAAACAGTGAAGCAGTAAAAACCCGAAACGCGCAGACCCATGGGCCTGAACGAGGAGGAAGGGCTGACATCGCTCTACCGGGGCATCCGGCCGACCTTGGTGGGAATCGTTCCCTATGTCCGGGCCCCCGATCACTTGGGTCAGGGCAGATGGGTGTTTTGGATCCTGGGGCCGGAGGGTCTTCAGTGCTAGGAGGTCAGAAGGCCTTTCAGGCAAAAAAGGACACCCGGGAGGGGTTTTGAAGGGGCTCTATATATGGACAACTGTTTGGACAAATGTCGTCGTGAACCTCGATCGAGAGCTAGGGCATGCAAGACATCAGCAAACCTTTGCATCTTGCAGTCATGGTGAACTTATGAGATGTTTCTGTTGTGCATTTAAGCGTCTCGTGCGGAGTGCTCAGGCAGGTACCGGTTGATTTGAGATTTACGATATGGATGTCGTTTGGAGAGTGAGGCTGGAGCCCAGACTGGTTCTTCAGTGCTGGATTGTAGACGTTCTAGCTCTGCTACGAGCTGTATACATTCGGACATGTAGTGCATAAGTGATTGAAGCCAAGCGTTCCAAGCGCCGTCCCTATCTGACATGGTCGGTTTGGAGCTAAGACTTCTGGCCCAAGGATGACGTTGATGACGTGGTTCCTACCAAATTCGATCGCACAGTGCACATTAAAACCTTTAATCACTTGCTTCTGTAGGGCGCTGTACATAATATCCAGTTGGGATCAGGGGTTTGGCGCTGGAGTGCCGGTTCAGGCTGATCGCAAAGGCCATGGCATTCAGCACAGTTGCGTCGGTTGCAGGCCCTCCTATCAGATTCGTGTTGGGTCCTTGGCCTGCTGCTAGAAGCAAAGAACCAAACCGGTTCTCAGGGCTTCAGCATCCTCTTTTGGGTTCGTGGTTGGCAACTGCTGCTGCCGTGGCCATCCGGAGCCACTCGCGGCCACAGCATGTACCACCTTCAAGGCGTGAACGCATGCTTTCGCGCCCCGAAACGACATACAGTCGGAAGACGGGTAGGGGTAAGCGGTCGAGCGGCTTCTTCTTGGCATCTCCCACACACCCCAAGAACAGTACCCCAGTCCGACGGTCTCCGCATGCTTCCGGACTGCGCGATAGGCTGAAGCAGTGCCACGCATCACAGCAGCTTCTGGATTTGCTGCATGATGCCTGCATGGCTGGCAGTGCAGATATAAGCGTATTCAGTGCAGCTGTGCAGCGATGCGGCCAGAGGCACTGGTGGGGCCCTTTGCAACGCGTCCTGGACTTGCAGCAAAAGCAGACTAGAGAGATAAAGCCTGATATCGTGCACGTCTCCTCTGTGCTGCATTCCCTGGCGACATGCCTCCGTCAGAAAGGAAGATTTGCCGTGGTCCCGGCTCGTGCTCAAAAGGCGCTCGAGGTCGGACGAAAAGCTTTCGACGAGGGAAAGAATGTGGTGACGACGGATCATGACTTTAATATTTTGTTGTCAAGCACATTCAAGCTTTGCTATCAGATTGCGGATGCGAGCTCCAGGGAGTGGGCACTGGAGGCTTGGGAATGGTCCTCGAAGCAGGCATTCGCAAAGGACAGGCTGACCTGGCAAGCATATCTTTCACTTTCTGAACACTACGGTGACGTTCGCTTGGTCGATAAGCTATTGACGCAAGGTCAGTCAGAGGGGGCTTCCTGGGTCAGAGATCCTGTCGCTCTTGGAAGCTTGCTTAATGCAGCAGCAAATCGCAGCGATGCCGCGCGTGCACGTGAAATTTGGGATACCTTCCGCTTGACTGGTCTACGGCCGAATATGATCTGCTACGCGGCCTACTCAAAGGCTCACATGCTTGCAGGAATCCCCAGCAAGGCTGTTGATATACTCGAGGAGATGGAGAGGGAAAATGTCGCGGACATGAACTCCAAGCTCGTCGTCGACTGTGGTCAGTGTTTGCTGATCATGTATCACTCCTCACCGTCTGAATTAAAGCAACAGCGGTTGTTGAAGTTTCTTGCACGTGGGGACAAGATCATAGAAGCAGATGAGCGAGGAAACGCCAAGAATGAGTGGAGAAAGATAAAGAAGACTGCAAACCATCTTTTGGCCGATGCAACTGCACTGAAGTTGCAGGACGTGCTGTGTGAGTGGAAGGCGCGGACCGCTAGCCTGA
Source organism: Symbiodinium necroappetens (assembly GCA_905231915.1). NCBI lineage: Eukaryota > Dinophyceae > Suessiales > Symbiodiniaceae > Symbiodinium > Symbiodinium necroappetens. The sequence continues at coordinate 17,901 of CAJNJA010013064.1, read as the reverse complement.
TGAAAGACTGGGAGAATTTCGATGCTGGTACAGAATACTTGAAGAAGACGATGCGAGATCGCTGAAGCCTAGAAACCTCCATGCCGCACTCCGCCTGAGTCTCGGGTCGACAGCCTGATCAGGGCGGGTATTCATGAGGCATCCCAGCATACTTTGTCCAGCGCATCCTCTGCTGATCAAGCACTTGTTGATCTACCGGGTTTCGTGCTTCGGTGAAAAAGTTCGCTCGAGAGTTTCGAGGGCAGTGCGATGCTAGGCTGCTGATTCTCGGATTAAGAGCTTCAGGGATCAGTCTTCAACCACATGTCCACACAGACTTGTGCAAGAGAGCCACTTCCAGCTTCACGAAGCGAAACCGGTCCTCATGCACGGTCTGAAAGGTATGCAGCGGGTCCCACGTTCGTCCCCGCAGAAGTCAGTCGCTAGGAGCAATACATTCCAAGACCTTGACACATACTCCAAGTCCGAATCCCAGAACTTGAAGCTCCATGGAAGTTCGGGGTTTTGAAACGCGGCTTTTAGTCACGCCAAGCGGCCCTTTGTGCTTGCCCTGATCCAAGGAAAGCAGAGATGTGGCCCAGTTGAAACCAAACTCTGAAGCCCTACACCTCAAAGACGAACAGTAAAGAAGTCTAAGCCGTATACCCAGAGAGCCCAATACCCCTTAACTAAGGAATATATACTTTAAATCACAAAATTAAGGCCCCTATAATTTAAGGTATATTGTTCCTTAATAAAGGGGTCTTGGGCTCTCTGGATAAGCCCAATGCAAGAGTTCAAATTCGCGAGGCGGGTCTCAGCTTCATGGCCTACGAGACCCTGAAGGCGCCCTCTTAAGCAGCAAGGGAGTTCCCAGAGCGCCCAATACCCCTTAAATAAGGAACATACCTCAAATTATAGGGGGCCGTAATAATATTATGATTTAAGGTATATTCCTTAGTTAAGGGGTATTGGGCTCTCTGGGTTCCAAAGGGTCAGGGATTTTGGACGGAGCTGTCCGTTTCAGCGCACGTTCTCTGTGGGGTCTTTTATACTGTAGGGAGTCACTCTGTAGGTGTCGGGTGTTCGGGATGCAAGCTTCCATCTACGAGCTTGGCCATGCGTCGTTTTCCTTTGCAGATGCAAGGCCGACACACCCTGAGGCAAGTGTCAGTCGAAATGTAAGCCTGGTTCTGCAACGGTTATACAACGGGCCAGCACGATTCTTCAAACTAAGCTTCCTGTCTTCCTGTCTGGAAGCTTAGCATGCCAAACATCATGTATTTTGTGGCCTGAACAAACACTGCTTACCTCGGGTTTCGGAATGTTTTCATGAATGAAACACCCCCCAACTGCAGTCACTTAGTTAGTGGGGCTTATTTGGGCTTAGATGGGGTTAGGGAGGTGAGTCTGCATTTCGTGTGTGGGTGTGAGAAATGAACGGATGTCTGTCTGGGGTTCTAAATCACATGGACACTCAAAGGCCCGAAGCTTTTACGCCCCAGGCTCTTATCACCTAGACCCCCTAAGTCTGCAGCACTTTGCAAGACTACAAGCCGAGGCACAGGTTGCCAATGAAGGAGAGGTGGAACTTCGGCCCCACGTGCGGCTGTCACTTGCCCTGGATTCAGAAGCAGCTGGAGGTAGTAGGATTGGTAAGCTGGGTTCTGCAGGTGGGTGGGTGGTTCGAAGCCTTGAAAGGATACCAAGTAGATTTGCTAAGAGAAACAGGCGTCCAAGTGGAGTCAAGCAACACCGCGCGGCCTGTGCTGTACTTCAATAACGAATTCGGTGTTGACGAGTTGCAGTTTCCACGTCGGCGCCCTGGGACCTCAGAACCTCGACAGGGCTCGGGTCAGAAAAGTTCGCGCTATTTGGCAGCGACCTACTGGTGCCGAGGCTATGCGGAGCCTGTGCAGGCCAGAGTGTCTTGGGGTATTGCGCCTAGACCTTCCATGCATAGCATGTGCAGGGAGGGTCCTGGTAGAGACGCCAACAAGATGATAAGCACATTATGCAGGGATTGCGTGTTGATGGATGAGTTTCCGAGTCGTTGAGGCTGCCATGCAGGGGTCATGAGGACACAGGATCCTGTATCTATGACCCTCTTGTTTCCTCACTGCAATGATGCAAGACATATGAGCTGTATCTGAGTTTTTCCTATGCACTCTAAGCACAAAGCCACGAAGCTCGAGGGTCGTGGGGACAGGTCCAGCTAGCTAGCTAGCTAGCTAGCTATCTATCTATGTGTGTGTACACATATGGAATGCTTGCTTGCTACACACAGTCTACTGTCTACTTATTCGCAGCTTAGCAGCGCCAGTCACGAGCCCTCAACGCCTCGGCCTCAGCCGTCAGCTGGGCCGTAAGCAGCCGAGAGCCTTAGCTTGCCGGTCATCTTCCCCTTAAGGGTCCAAAGGACCCATAATTAGGTACTTTGGTTGCGGATCGTTATTATCTAGGTTAAGTTATATATATATATATGTACATGTATATAATCATATATAATCATATATATATATATGGGAGAGTATATGATTATTAGGTACGCTTAGGGTTCACCGCGAGGCATTTTCGCGCAATCTACGACGTACCCACTGGACATTGTGCGACGAAGGATGCAGGTGCACCCGGAGTTGTACAAGAGCCTCGGCCGAAGAGTCCATTGTGCTCATGGCGGCAAGGCCGGAATACAGGTCGTGCCCTGCCCTTCCCCAGCAAAATCCCAGGAACTCCCAAAAGGTCGACCGCCGGATCGAAACAATTTGCTTGATCCCATGGAAACTTTCGGGAATCTGGTTCCTGAAGGGTGCAGGGGGGTCCAAAGGGCAAAGCAGAACTACAATGTTTGAACTCCCCTACTCCTGGAGCGAGTACAGACTTCCAAAATCGCAGGGTCCATTACGAGGGAAAGCGGGGGGAGGGCCGTATGCAGCGATGGAGCTGCAGCGCTTGGCCCTTCTGGGTTCATTGGGCGCAGCGTACTTGAATGGCACGATGGTTGGATGGGACTGCGACTCATCAATCTTTGATGAAATTTGGGAGACTGCCTCGAGGGTATTGGATCATACGTTGAAGGCATCTGACAATGTTAACCATTTGAGATGGACCTCACTTGCCAACCAGGATCGCTGTCCAATTGCTGTTGCTGTAAGCAGGATTGTGCATTGCATACTGACGTTTCAGAGGGACTGGCACGGTGACATTCCCAAGCTGCTAGCGAGACCTATCCATATGCTTCATATACCTTTCTCCTGGGAGCTTCAATTGCTTTTGCAGCCTAAGCTCCTGCTGCCAGAGACGCCCACGTCACGGAAATGGCACCTGCTCTTCCTGGAGGGGCTCGGGCAGCTGTCGGACATGCTTTGCCTTGGCGACGTCAAGCCAAACTACACGCAGTACTGCCAAGAGAATCCTTGGACTGAAGGTTGCGACCGCCACCTACCAAGTTGCAACGGCCAGGCAAAATGGCCAGCAAGTCCAGAGCAGCTGTACCAATGCGGGCTCCTAAGGGGAGCTCGGGGGTGGCAGTGCATCCACCGCAGGCTACCCACTGCTAACAGCCTGCTAGAGCTCCTGGTCCCTTCACAGTCTTCTTGGTGGTATGCCTTGAAGCATGCTTTGGCGAGGCATACATGGCGCGGCACAAGAGGGCAGAAGACCAAGCCTTTGGCTTCATGCAGCAAGGCACTCCCAAGGCAGTACTTGCCAGCGGCTCTGTGTCCTGCTGGCTCGAACCTGGCCCCACTGGACGGCTACGTGGCGCAGACCGAGGTAATTCCGGGAAGACTTGAAGCTGTCATCTTTGCCGCGACGGTTCAGGAGTTGAAGGGCTGTGGTGTGGAGGTTGAGCTGCATCTACAAGTCACAGAGCTTCAGGCTCCTGTCCGACTGGCTCCCTGCGAGGTGATCGCTTGCAGAGAGCAGTGTGCAACCTGGGAGGCTTCACACTATCTAAGATTCTGGGCTCTTGTTAAGGGATTTAGTTTAAGTTACCATAATAGGGGTCTATAAGAAATAATATGGTTTCCTGATTATGGTAACTTAAATGAAATCCCCTAACAAGAACCCAGGATTTGCTTGCCACGTGTCCTTGAACGACACTGATGTTGAGTACAAGGCACTGGGAGCCACCGGCTCAGGCCACATCACAGAGCCCACGCTGCACACTGTCATCAGATGTCGATTTCCATATGCTGTGCCTCCAGAATGGCTCGGTGGGTCATGGAATCGGACTAGTTGGAACCTCGAGCTCCATGAGCTGGATGGGGTCTTTCACACCCCGATACCACTGCAGATGTGCCCCTACCCACGGCCTGAACCTGGGGCAAGAAACATTGCCCTGTGCCTTCGGCCAACCATTGACGCGGGCAAAATCAAGCAGTTGACGGCTGACTGGTTGGCTTACCATCGAATGATGGGGGCTGACCATGTATTCATCCCTGACATGGACGGTTCAGTGGAATCCCTCTTGATGGAGGACATGCCCGCAGGAGGTCTACTACGTCAGGGACGATTAACGTATGTCAAGGATGTTCACAAGAGGTTCGGCAGGCGAGTTGCTGGGCTGAATGGTATTATATGGAGCTCCTTCTCAGCTCCAGTTTGCGTGGAGTCGCTGGCAGCGAATCACTGTTTAGCCTTGGCTCGCAGTGCTGGCTTCGAGTGGTTCGTTTTCCTGCGGGGCCTCGACAAATTCCTCCACTCCGACCTGGATATGCAGCCAGGAATGCTTCGCCGCTTCCTCAACCGGGCGCCACCTGCTTTCCAGATCCTAAGGCGTCACTGTGGAGGAAGAGACCGAGAGGCATTGCAGCAGGGAGCCGACGTAAATGTGTCTTCGGTGCCTCCTGTTTTCAGCCAGTTCCGGCTATGTGAACCCCTCCAGCTGTCTGTGGAGGATCCGATGAGAGATGTGAGCTGGGTGCCTGCTATGCGCACATCTGCAACTGACTTGATTCTTCCAAACATGCCGGTTATCTTCAACAGGTCATACGTGGGTAGCGTCCCAGGAATCCCTGTACACATCTTGCGCGCACAGCACTACGTCCGTGCTTTCGAGGAAAGCGGCGAGCGTGAAGAGCGAAAACACTCCAAAGAGTTGGATGAGGACAGCAGATTCACAGAGCTAGAGCACGGCATGGAATGGGCAGTGGCAGAAGTGCGTGGTGAAAACAACATGTGTTGTCACTTTTCGTTGCTGACCAACGCCGGAGCCCAACCCCCCCCCCCCCCCCCCAGAGCTGCTAACAACGAGGGGGAGATCGAGCTCCTACACCCTCACGTTCCCAAACTGCTCCTGGGTTCTTTTGGGGCTTTAAGGAGCTTCCAGGGTTTGGAGTGCTTTTAGGGCATCTTGTCAGGTGTTGTTGTTTGGTTTATATTTTGGGGTGAGGGGTAGGGGATGGGCGAGGGGGGAGTTGTGTAGTTTATAAGAGAATTACTCCATCAGTAGATTTACAGGGGTTGGCTGTAGATCACCCTTCGTTGCCGAGGTCCTACGGAAAAGCCAGGAGGTACATTATATATTCTTCAGTCCACCACGGCCCATAGCCGGGCGTCGCCCGAACCTAAAGCATGAACCCTGCAAGTGCTACGCGGCCCCTCATCCCGAAGGTCGGAGGGTGACGAACAGCCACGCTATTAAATACACGCAGCCCTAAGACCCTATAAGCCCAGAATGTCAGGCCCGGAAGCAGGCGCCTATAACAAAGACCGAACCAGGCGCTGAGCCCCAACGCCCCAGCACCTAACATCCGCAAGTCTCGTGTCCTTGCTCAAAGCCCTACTGGTCCAAGTCCAAATACCTGATAACCAGATGGACCGCAGAATGCTAACCTTCCAAACTGCGATGCTAAACACTGTGCCATTGGGTCCTTGGGCAGGTGTGGAGTTTAAGGTCAAAGAGAGCCCGGGTTCCTCCACACAGCAAAGGCGGACAGCCGAGGTCGCTTCTTTGGCTAGACTCGCTAGAAGCAAACGATTTAAACCATCGGATGACACCAAACAACAGCCCGAAACCTTTCTAGACTCTTTGACAACTATACAGGCCTGAAGACCCTGAAGCTTTAATTACCCTCTAACCTTGTACTGCCCAAATCATTTCGAACCAAACTGGCTTCCTCCCTGAATTTGAAATGTGCCCCCGAACCCTATAAACCCGATAATGGGCACCTCAGGGGTCGTAGCTAAGTCCCGGAGCTCTTCGCAAGGAATGAGATCCACGCATTTAGTGCCTCGGCCGATCGAGGAGTTTGGACCATTGGAAGAATGGTTTACCGAGTTTGGGGCTGTAGGATTGAATCTTATACAAGGCTTTACAGGTTTCATTATTTAAGAGTACAGGGCTATCTCACCGAATGTTTTCGAGTCGGGACTTTGGGAGCTTGGGAGTGCCATCAGATATTGGATTGCCCGAGTCCAAGAAGATCTTTTCCCAAGCCCCCAAAAGCTGTCAGTTGGCGTGCTGCTTGGCCTTCTATAATTAGTGTGATTGCAGGACTGGTTACCCCAAAATCTAGTCTACATAATTCTATCATGGTTGCTGGCCCAAATTCCTGAATATAGGTGCCAGACCTCAATCAAATACTATTAAGAGCCTTCCGGCGACCATCCAGCAGACACCTGGGTTGTCGTTCGCCATGGTGCAGGATGTAGAGTCGTCGAGTCTCAAGTGCAATTTACCAGAAGGAAATAGGTTCTTGACCCAAAGATCTCAAAGCCTGAGCCACTCGCTTGTGGACCTGAAGAGGTTGTGGGGCTTCGCGGAGCGGTCCGGCACGGGAGAGTAGCCGGCAACATAGCTGTCTTTTGTGAAAACTGAAGAGTCGGCATCATAACCCCCAAGAATCCTGCATGAGCTTTCGAGACCCTGAAAGCAAAGTCCTGGCAATGCAGCAGGCAATCAAAATCTTGTTCGCACGGTTGCCGCAGACCCAGGTCAGATCTACCACACGGAGGGCCTCGTGCGAGGGCTTTTCAAGGGCGTGTCGATGAATTGGATCAAAGGTCCAGTTGCTCCTTGGCCGATGGTTCAGCGCTCAGGGTCCATGCAGCAGTTTACGGTGAAGGCTTGAGAGCTTGCAGGTCTTAGGGTTCAGGGCGTGCCCCAACCTCGACATGGATCCCAAACGCTTCTTGTGCTGTTGAAATTCAGACATTCACACATCCGGGGTTCATGTGTGTTGATCCTGTCTTCGCACCTTGCTTGGAGCCTGCAGCCGACTCTCTCAGCTTGATGATTTCAATTCTTCTGGAAGCCCCAGGTGAATTCAAATTTTGTGGGGCACACAGACCGAAGGTACTGGTGTAACAAGGGATGGAAATCTGTAGATATCTCTCTATTTGGAATCCTGTATCTTTGGCTTGCAGACTTTTTCCCTAAGGGTCCATGTACCCAAATAGTATGTACTTTGGCCCATACTGTTTGGGTACATGGACCCTTAGGGTTTCCTTGAACCTGAACCCGGGAGGCAGTCGGCGTGTCATTTACTGCCGCTCAGCTGCCACGAACGCTTTGTTTGTATGGCGTTCGGGGTGCGCGGCCGTTTTGGGGTGAATCTAGAGATCCACGGCAACACTTTCGCCCGTTTGGGTGTTAAGGGATGTTAAGGGGTACGAGCCACAAGAGGTTGCCAAGACACACACCAGCACTCACCCCCTGAACCCGAAATGTAAGATGCGGGTTTCTGAGCCCCAGACATCGCACAACCGCATGAACTTTTCGAGGCCATGCATATGATAGAACTCAGAGCCTGTACCCCCGGAAGAACCGAAAGGCCCCAGCCGTATAATCTGCTCCCCTCAACTCTGGCCCCTGCTCCAAGCACGGATGTGAGACGATATGCAGACTTACAGGTAGATAGCCGACTTACATGTAGATAGCCAGAACTGATTAAGGGGTGTAATTTCATTGTAATTCATGGTATCACCGGCCCAGCTGCTATATCCCCTCCGAACCTTTACAGGAACCCCGCATCATCTCCGCCGCATCATCTCCGACCCTTGAGCCCTTGAGTCGGAAGCCGCCCATGCCCGGAGCCCACCCCAAAAAAAAAACCGACCGAAGCGATCTTTGGCGTTCTGGACCTGCGGGGATGTGGGCGTTTTTGGGGCCGGCCGAGTGCATTTTTTGATGGGAGGGCTGGAGATTTGAGGTTGGGGGCTGTCAGCTTTGTCCTGCAGGCTATTTTAGGTACAGAAATCTGGGAAAAGCACCGAATCAAATCAAAAAACTCGGGACCTCGACCCTAAACCCGGAAGCCCGAAGGTGCCAAATCCGTAAGACCCCTGTGCCCTCAAACCAAGGCCTCGTGGAGATTATCCCATGTTCTTCTTGGTTCTTGCGAGAGAAGACATGAGCAAAGAAGAGGGAACGAAGCGTTGAACTCCGGAGCGGCTATCGCAACTACATGGAAATGGGTGTGTTAGGGTTAGGGCCTTGTTTTGATTGATTGGTTTACAGGAGGGCCGGGAGTAGGGCTTTCCTGTTACACAGCATTTGAGGCCCTATATAGCCTCAAAATTATAAGCCCTATAAGCCCTCCCCTAAACGCTATAAACTCTGAATACTTCGAAGTCCTTTTCAAGTTGATAGCTTGGGCATGGAACGGGCGCAGGTCAATGACCTGCTTAAGTCCAAGCTGGGCCATCATTGAGCCGGCAGCAAATTTTCCTAGGGAATTCTTCAGCTTTCAAGCAGAAGCCTCCATGAAAGCCCCGTAATATAGGTACTTTGGGGCCAAAGTACATGGACCCTTAGGGAAATCGTGTAACCTCAACTTTAAGAGCCATGCAAGAGACAATGCTGATATCTCGATTGTTTCCCCGACCCCTAGTTTTCAGAAACCCCTCCATCCTTCCCTGCCACGCCAAGGGTTACGGGTTTCCGAGGAATTCCGAGGACTTAGGACCCAAGAAGACCCTTAGACTACATCCTCCGGGTCTCAAATATGCAATGCGGAACCCAGCAACCGAACCCAATGCACTTCTTCTGCGGCTCCTGAGGGTTGCAGTCAGGGTGCAGGCTTATATAGGGTTTAGACTGAATAGTCACTCCCTATACCTATCCCTAGCTTCTCCACGTCGTTTCTCTGCGATCTAGGTTTCGGAATGCACGGATTGAGATTTTTACCGTGTGGCTTGCTTCAGAAGCGTAAAATTCGTCGGTCGATGCCGCAAATGTCCAAACTACCCATAGGCGTCTGTCAGATCCGATTAAGTTGGTCATGAAACTGTAGTACAGACTCATAGGAATCCGGACTACATCACGTGTGGAAGTAGCAGAAAATGTCCAAACTTTAATTAGACAAAACTCTTGTCAAGCCTTGTGGAGCCTCAGAGCCCTCACATGCTAGGGCTCTAACTTGTTTTCCCATTGATTTCCGTGCATCGGAGCGTTTCACCCGTCACATTCGCCCGTGAAAAAGGCGATAGGCTAGGCTCTGTCATCTCCTACATCATATATCCTCGACCTGTACTTCTAGTTTTGAGGCTCGCGTTCTTCTTGAGACTGTCCTACCGATGCACTAGTGGATCCCGGCTCCTTCCTCCAGATGAAGAGGGATACGGTTGGGCTTAGTCCATGGTGTAAGAAGCTCAGCTTGGAGGTTCTGACAAGCAGTATATCTCAGTGGCAACAGACTCCACTCCACAACACCCCCGTCCATAAGTTCGCAAAAGTTACCCAAAACCCTAACATCCTGATCGCAAACTCCTGAAACTCTTCTACCATGCACTCCCGACATATGTGTCTCCAACCCGGATACCAAATTGCAAGCGCCTAAGCCTGTAAGCTCCGGGCCCGAAGCTTTGTCGAAAATGGCTTAGGCACGCCCAGACGAGGTCAAAGAGGCCGGTGCTTTGCACGCAGAGGGTCTGAGTAGAAGGGTTCGAGGATGATTGTGCAGATGATTCTAGTAGATTAGTAGACGATGTTGTAGCGTCTTCCTTCTGCTTCTGGGTTGAGTGCTGGCGTAATCTACAGTGTATTATCTGGCGCTCCCTCTCCACAATTCCCGGAAGGATCCATGTACCCCCTAAACCGCACATCCCTAGACCCTAAACCCCCTATACAGTGTCTACCTTCCATTATGCTAGAACTGCTTGGCTTCCTGTAATTGAGCTTCCATGTCCAGGAGCCCTGGGTTCAGGCTTGAGTTTGGTGGTTTCATGGTTGGGGTTTAGGGCTTAGGGTTTAGAGTTTAGGGTTTAAGGTTTATTCTTTGGGTTTAGGGTTTAGGGTTTATTCTTTGGGTTTAAAGTTTAGGGTTGGCTCAACTTAGGATGCCCCTTTGGACGCATGGGCCTCTGTGTGTCGACTGGAGGACCACGCTGTTTGGTGCTGTCGTGTGTGCCCGAGCGGGAGGAAGGAGATAGCAGATAGCATTGGTTTGACCCTTTCCAGGGATTGGGCCTTAGAAGCCCCAAAGCCCTGAGGCAAGTGAAGTAAAGGCTTTGGTGTTAAAGAGTGAGAGAGAGTCATATCTGCAGGGGCTGCGGTTCAGGCTTAAATTCGGAGCTAAGGGCGGTGGGGAGTTTTTATACCTGCCTCGTTGGCTTCCAGGAGATGGGCACGGATCCACAGAAGGCTTCTCATCATGTGTGTGACTATACGTGATGAAACTCCGCATCGTACTGCCCCCTGACGACTGAGCCTCCCACCTTCGGGCAGCAGCTCAGTTGGTCTACATCCTATACCCCACACCATCTCATCTCACAGCTCAAAGCTCTTTAAACCGAAAATCTCAAAGCTCGATCATCCCAATGCTCACAAGATCCCGCACAACGGACACCCGAAGTCAGACACTGCTCGGCGTCGGTTTCGCTCAGACCCCACCCTGAACCGCCAACATCAGTTTGGAAAGCAGGACATAGGGGTAGTTCTCTAATTGTCGCTTTTAGGTCCTTTTTATAAGGGTATCGGGGACCTAAAAACGGGACCCTAATTTAGAGAACTACCCATATATAGGGCATGAGCAATGCGCAGTTTCATAATCATCCTTGGGAATTAGGGTTCTCTCATGCATGTGCAGCTCCAAGCGGCTAGTGCAAGTATTCAGGCCTGTTTGAAATTAAGGTGGTAGAGATACTCGCGAGGATCTCAGAATGTCCCAGCCTACTGTTTTACAGGGTTCCTGTGTAGACTTCTACCATGTTTCAACACAGGCTGTTTCAAGAAGATACCGTCGCTCCAAACCCAGAGGCCTCCTTACCGGAGTACAAGAAGCAGTTCGCGGGAACCTTCACCCCAAACCCTGAACCCAACACCCGTGTATGGGTAAAGACCTCCAAACAAGAACCCTAGACCCGGCAGTCATGTGCCCAAAGCCCCAACACCCGAAAACCCTAATCTTCCCCAAACATGTTTGTGACTGTTTGTCTCTCCAAGGCCCAGGAGTCCATCAATCTTCTGCCGCAGCTTCGTGAGCGGGACCAGCATGCCTTTGTCTTTGCTGCTTCTTCAGGTGTGTAGGCTTCAAGTCAAGGTTTACAGGATTTCAGGGTTTTGGGATATATTTTGGGTGTCGGCTTGATTTAGCTTCGGGGCCGTAAGGGCTGAAATTTAATGGCGTTGCCAGCATGAGGTCCCAGGCCTCCAAAGGCCCCCGATAGCACCGAACACTGGTCAGGCGAGCCTTTTCTGAGGGTGGGGATGCGCAGTTTGATCATTCACAACTCACAGCATATTCTGAGCCACCCCAGACACCATCGTTAAGTGAGTTTGTGTGATTTTGTGTTGTATAGTGTTGTGCGGAAACGAAATGTTTGGTTCCTGGTCGAAGCTAGAAGAGATTAAAGGGCTATTGATCTGACGAGGGATTGTTGTCTACATTGCAGGCGAGAGATGTATCCCGAGGGGGTCTGAAAAGGGACACTACAAAAGATAGACACAAATGTACCAGGTCCGATCCCACCATCGCATCGCCCATGTGCGGCGGCCTTTCCCGAAAGTGCACACATCCCCCCGTGGCACCGGAAGAGCTTGTTTATGCATTTATTATGAATAATTATGCATGCATGCATACATACATACATACATACTTACTTACCTGCATTCAGCATGTAGGTAGGTAGGCAGGCAGGCAGGCAGGTAGGTAGGTGTGTGTGGGTGTATGTATGTATGTATGTATGCATGCATGCATGGAGGTAGGTAGGTAGGTAGGTAGGTAGGTAGGTAGGTCGGTGGGTGGGTGGGTGGGTGGGTGGGTGGGTAGGTATGTAGGTATGTAGGTATGCTGGTATGTAGGTAGGTAGGTAGGTAGGTAGGTAGGTAGGTAGGTAGGTATGTATGTATGTACGTATGTGACATACACGTACGTACCCACACACACACACAAAGATTTTCTGCACGGGGGACGCAACCTGAACCGAGAACTAACACCAACATCTCACCCTGACCCCGAAGCTGCTTAAATTAAGTACTCTAAAACCTCGACCAACAACCCCAAAAGTCCAAACGCCCAAGTCAAAGTCAGAAGATCTCCCCACAACCCATGAGGACCTCTCCATCGCTGCTTGGGGATTTGCCCGCCAAGAGTCGCGCGACGAGCAGTTCTTGCGGGCTGCAGGCCCCTCTCTGAAGAAGCTCGGAGCCTTTTGGGTGCCGTAAAACTCTTCAAATGCCAAACCCAGGGCTGATGCGCGGCCGGAGATACAGGTAGGGAGTTTTTTGGTAGCATATAGGGCATACTGGGTTAAGCATGCTGGCCCTTTTTTATCGACCTTTCTAATCTAGGGTTCCCAAAATGAGAAATCTGGAACCGTGCAAGGTCCATGAGCTCTAGGACTCTCATAGGACTTCAATCTTTCCCTGTTGACTTCATGTGTGTACGGCTTCGTTTGATGGCTTACGTGCCTTGGCATCATATAACCGTTTTGGCCGAATCCATTAGGTGCTCGCTCTGTCCATTTCAATTTAGGAAGTATGTGCGCTATAAAGCTTGTTCTAATCCCTACGGCGCATCAAGCTTGAGTGTCCGAGCAAACATGTTTATGCAGTCTTGGCCCATGGGCCTTCAATGGACGTGACCAACTCTTGGAGCAGCAATGGGTTTGATTCAGGCATGCTGCTTCCACAGCTGGCGCGAACTCCGAAACGAGGACTACTCCCAGTTCTGTTTCGATGACTTTCTGCAGCCCCGTTGAGAATTTTACGAGCAAGGGCTGCAGGAGTGGAGACCTGCTGCAAAAGCTTGGGCCGAAGCCGTCGAACAAAAGTGCACAGAGGGGGCATCCACATGTCGAGTCACGCTAGGCCGAACCGTCTATGTGGTGGATCTCAAGGACCTCATCCAGACTAACGAAACAACGCAAAGAAGGCGGCAGATTCGTCGAGAGATGGTGCCATGTCGAGAGCACATGTCGCGGCTTCTGCGAGAAAAAGATATTAGACGACAGGAGGAAGCAGAGGCAAAGCGTGAACTAGAGAGGCAGAAAGCTGAAGCAGACAGGCTGAAAGAGGAGAAAGCTGAGGCGGAGAGGAAGGCCGCCGAAGCAGAGATGAAGAAAGCTGAGGCGGAGAGGCAGGCCGCCGAAGCAGAGATGAAGAAAGCTGAGGCAGATCGGCAGAAAGCTCAAGCGGACCAGGAGAAAGCTGAGGCGGAGAGGCAGGTCGTCGAAGCAGAGATGAAGAAAGCTGAGGCAGATCGGCAGAAAGCTCAAGCGGACCAGGAGAAAGCTGAGGCGGAGAGGCAGGCCGTCGAAGCAGAGATGAAGAAAGCTGAGGCAGAGAGGCGGGAAAAAGAGGAAGCAAGGGCTGCAGGGACAGCCATGCTGTCAGCCTTCCCGGATGTCGCTACCCTTTCCACCGTTTCTTGCCAGCACCGAAGCCGCTTCAGTTTTTCCACAAACAGGCGGCCCGTTATCGTCGAAAAGCCTGTGCCGGAGCACCGTCCAGTGTACTCTGTCCTCTCTGAGCTGTTCACGCGGTCAATGACGCGCCACAGGGAAGGTATTGGCTCGACGGTGTGGTGCGAGCCTCCGCAGGTGGAGATCAGCTCGATTTGGGAAACCATCAACCCCAGTCTCCTAGACAAATACCAACAGGCCCGAAAGGACATCGCCGCCAGAAGGCCGAACGGCTGCAGCCCGCTCCATGGCGTCTCGGCCACGAAGTGCGGCGTGGAAGAGGGCCACGTGAATTTGAACGAGTACATTCTCTTTCATGGTTGCCCTTCCAAGGTGGTTGAGCAGATCCAGGACACGGGGCTGGACCCGCAACGCGGAGGAGAACATGGCAAGATGTTTGGCATTGGAGCTTATTTCGCGGAGAACGCTTCGAAGTCTGACTATTATACGACATGCGAAGATTGCAGCACTTCCGGTTCTTGCAAGCATCCTGGAAAGGAGCGGTGCATTTTGGTGGCACGCGTCCTTCTGGGCGAGACTAAATTAACAAAGTCACCATGTAAAGAGAGCACAAGAGCACCCGATGGTTATGATTCCATCATGGCCGTGAAGCGGGAGCATGGAGGCGCCGTAGATCACATGGAGTTTGTAACATATAAGGAGCAGAATGCTTTAGTTCGCTTTCTGATCTACTATCGCCACAAGAGCGACTGTCCATGCCACAACTGCAGATACCGCCGCAGGCCTTAGAGTTTCGCCTTGCGTGGAGGTTCTCCCTGCAAGTCTGGATGGCTTGTGTAGAAAATTTATGATATCGTCACACACGATCTGTCAGTAAGGAAGCTGCAGGACTGGTGAAGTTCCCAACATGCATTAGACCTCAAAAGCCTCAAACTATACGCAGCTCTCCCTCTCTCTCTCTCTCTCTCTATTTGAAGTTAGTTCCTGCAGTGCAGTAAACGCTGACTCTATCAGCAATTTCGGATCCCAGCCTTTGCTTTCGTGCTTCAATGCTGGTTGTGGACCCTTAAGCCAGCTGCCTGCAGGCACAGAGGCGGTGACTGCGGCGCGAGTTGTTTCCAGCTTTGTCCATTGCTGGTCTGGTTTAGGGAGAGTTTGATTTCCTTAAGGCCCAGAGTGCGGATTGAAGCATCCGTTCCCGTGATTCGGTGCTCGAAAGCACTTGCTGTGTCCGTGTCCGAGGGTGGTTTAAGCTTGGCATGAGATCACCCTCAAGTATCCGAGAACACCACATCCGAAGCTCCTCAGGCCCTACATACAGGTATGTAGCACTCAAGGTTGTCACATGCGTGCCTGCTTTGGCTCGGATCCCAATCCTAGCTGCCAGCCAGCCGTAGCTTTCAGCTCCAGAACCCCCGCACTGTAGGAGATCATAGGGTCAAAGGGAGCTTTGGAGCATAGTTTAGGCGTCGTCCCTTTTTCCCCTATGAGTGTCCAGCGGGCACAACCTTCAGTCTTTACTCTGTGGGCATTATACACTCCATCATCCCAGGGCTAAACCTTCGAGTGTCAAGTAAGATTAATGGACCCCCTCTGCTACTGCTACATTCAGCCAGGTTCAAAGCTCACGGAGCTTTGCGGGCTGCCATCAGGACCGGCTGAAGCGGTCATTGTGTAGCAGTTAGGGAAGCCCCAGGCAAATACGTCTCGTCTTGGGATTCACGGTTTGGGTTCCAGAGGCCGTGCTGGGAGAAATCACACGCCTCTTCAATGTTGATGATCCGCTTTGATGATTCTGCAAGTTCAGGCCGGAGTGCCTACAGCAACCCGGAAACCCCGAGTAACCCTAAGTTTGAACAACATGTGAAGTACTCTAGAACGAATTAGCCAACGGCTCAAGGTTGTCATGATGAGCTTGTTGGAATTTGAGCTCGCAAGTTGATGCCCCACACAGGATTTGCAAAGCAGGATGGAAGTGCGCAGCAACTTAGACCACCGCCCAACCTAGCCCTGAAGCTTACACCCTGAAGCCCTCACAGGTCCTAGGCTCCCGGAGCTCTTGAGCTGGAACCTACTCCAAGCTGCGCAGCTCGAAAGTCTCACGAGGAAATTGCCAACCTTTGCTGGGCCATGGCTTTGTCAGATTTGTGCCACGACCTCTGGTGGAGCGAGGGCTGTAGAGTCTAAGGTCCAGGGCTTGGGATTTTGGGGGTCCCCGGCTCGGTGGGAAAGCCCTCGGAAGCGTCGGAAAGCCTATCCAGGCTCTCGCAAAATCTTTGAAGCATTGCAATGGCAGACTTTTGGTTTTGATCCGTGTGGAAATTCCCGATGTACGGTTGTTCGAAGCCTGGAAATGGGTAGAAAACCTGCATTGGCCTCTGGACGAAACCTGCGAAAGCAATCTGCCGTGATCGATCTTTCTGTGTTCCTTTCTTTGATGCACCACACTCCAGGCCGCGACACGTAGGCCGGCCGTGGGCATCGTTTATCCCACACAAGTAAGCGACAGTAAGCGGACTCCGGCAGGTGTCTTCAGGCATGCCATGTTTTGGTGCTTGAACTTGCGAAGCGATGCGGTGCAGGCATCTCTGGAAGATCAGATGCCGAAAGTCTTGACTCTGCAACACATTATTTAGTCGAGTTTCGCTTCACAGCTGCTTCCCTCCGGTCGGATTCCAGTCCTTGCTATATACGGCCCTAATCAAATCCCGTAAGCCAGAATACTGGGCCCAAAACGCGAATATGGAGTACATCCAGGTACAGATCCGAAATTGGACATGTGCCTTGTAACTACGTGATTACAAGTTCAAGCATCCGGTGCCGGTCCTATTTAAAATTTGGTTCGTTTCGTGGGCTGCGGCTGGGTGTGGTCGTAGGCTGCAGTGTTTGGTGCTCTTGTCGCAGGCTTGCGATTTGTATGTGCAGTAGGCTTGAAAGTTCTGGAGAAAGCTCCCGGAGCTTCGGGGAACGGTTTTCGGCCGTGCTGCAGCCACTGGCTCTAGGCTCTGTGGCATGACCGGAGGGTGGCATGGCAGCCTTGAGGCTCAACATGGCATCTTCAAGGTTCACGAAGACCCACGCCAGAACCGAATCGAAGCTAAGGATGCGCCGACGGTGCCTTATAGGCTCATGAACGTAGCAATATGTGTAGCAAAAGAGTATGATTGGCGACTACGACAAGGCAAAGCTGCTTTGAAGGCCGATAACGCCGAATGAAGAAGGACAACAAGTATGCGGCTCCAACATCAGGCCGGATAACAACGAAACGGCGCGACCTGCCCTCAGCCATGGCGGAAGATGCTGCGGCCATCGAGGACAAGGTATTGCCGACGGGGGCTGAAAGGAAGTTGAAACGGTTCAGGGGAAAGGGTGTGCATTTCACGTTTCGGGCTCTACCGGTTTGTGTTCAGCTTCGAAGTTCTGTAGTCAACATTGAAATTGGAATTTTACTTTCATTCAGCCTAACCACAAGAAAGCACCACCCTAGAGCGCTAAGAGCAGCAGCACAGGCCCCTGATGGAGACATGAACATTGTCTCCGGCTTGCTGGTGGCGCACCTTGTCCGGCAGGTGTTGGAGGGAATTTCTACAGGGGGGCCTTATAATGATTAGACTATAGGGTTTTGGGGGTATATACTGATAGTATAACAAGGAGCCCCAACATAGTATTGCTGATTGTTGGTCTCTCGGTCTCAACTCTGAAGTCTGGGGCCGAAACCGCCTGCAAGATGCACCTCTTAGGCATGCCGAGGAGGTGAGGAACCACATTGACGAGGACCGCCGAGCCGGTGAGAGAGAGATGATGTCAGCCTGCGGCTCATGGCTCTGTTCTTGGGTTTAGGGTCTATGTTCGGGTGGAGGTCGTTCCAAACTGGAACGTCTCGTACTTAGTTGACATGCCCAGGCTGGATACGTATCTAGACGGCTGTTCCTATAACTCGCAGGCGCCATGCAAGAGAGAGTCCTTGCTTCTTTTTCCCCTGAGGCCTAATTAAATTGATTTGCAAGACCCGAGCCGGTACCGACACCCGCAATCCCCGAAACCCAACACCAGGCCTTCAAACAGGATAAGCACTTCCTGGACCGTCCGGAACAGAGAGAGAGAGAGAGAGAG
>CAJNJA010013063.1:0-12825 GCA_905231915.1 Symbiodinium necroappetens | reverse complement strand
TGAGAGTTGCACACCATAGGGGAGCCCAACTCAGACACTGAAAAGGAGGGTTCTGAATATGAGGACCCAAGGAAAAGAACGTCCCCCAGACCCAGCACCGGAAGCCCCACCCTGTACCCTAAGCTCGCTTCCCTGAACTCCGTGCTCAAAAGTATCCTGAAGCCCCACCTTCAAACCTTGATGTTAATTTCACTTCGTTGAACCTTAAACCCTACAAACCCATGTCCAAAATCCTTGATGCTAACTTTAGCTGCCCTAAACCCTAGACCCCAAAGCCCCAAAACCCAAGCCCGCCAACCCTCAACTCCAAACCCTATCCTAATCCCTAAACCCCCAAACCCGCACAAGCGAGGTATGGCGGCGATTCTGAGCATCTCCAGAGCAGACTCTGCGATGTGAAGGTCCGATGCTCTGGCTCTTTCTCCAAGGGTGTAGGTACCAATATAGCGGCTGCTCAAAAGGCATTTCGGCCCAAAAAAGTCTATACGATACTGTTGCTTGGGCCCGTTGGGTGTTACGGATTAGGGACTGGGCTTAAGGCTTTGGGATTAGGGCTTATAAAACCCTAAACCCTAAACCCTATTATAGGGACTAAGGTTTAGCGTGTAGGATGGTTTCGGCTTTAGGGATTGGCTTCTCTAAACGAGGGTCCCTTTCTAGGTCCCCCATTTTGATACGACCCCCTTATAAAGAGGACCCTTGGCTGGACTTTAGGATAGAGAGTTTAAAAGAGACGAGGTTGTTGGTTTATGATAAATGGGGATTCAGGGTCTAAACCCTCAGCCCTAAACCCTAAACCCTAAACCCTAAACCGAGGTTGTGGGTTTATGATGATGGGGATTCAGGGTCTTGGGTTTTTGTTGGTTCAAAGGCCTTGAGGGCTTTGGTGCTTGGCCTAGAGAGCTCAGGTTTTGGAGGGCTGTGGAACCCCAAGTATGCGTCCACGTAGGATGCCTCGCATAAGGTTGGGTTGTTTGGGGGATGAGGGTAGCTTTCGGTTCAGGAAGACTTGCCGGCCAAGTCTTGAGCCCAAGAAAAGCCAATCCGATCTTGAGGTCCGAAACCGACACAAAGAGTCTTCGGTTCCCGTTTCCTATGGGTGCATAGAGTATATACGCTCCCATGTAGCTATATGATATATATATATATATACTAGTTGGGTACATGGAACACCAGGGGTTTTCTGGGTTTCGGCTTGAGGGTTGGGTCAACAGTGGCCGTCGCGTCTGCAGAACCAGCACGAAAGCCCAAGCCATCGCCGTGGAAACTTTAGGGTTTTAGGGTTTAGGGTTTAGGTTTTAGGGTTTAGGGTTCAGGTTTTAGGGTTTAGGGTTTAGGGTTTAGTCCCTAAACCCTAAACCCTCAACCGACTAGAGACTACACAAGTTACTATATACATGTTCTTTCCTGTGAGCCCCTGCTTGACAAACTGGAGAGGCCCAAAGGTGCCAAGCTTTGAACCTTCGAACACTTCACCGGAAACCTGAAACCTTGGGACCGTAACTACTACATCCCAAAACGCTCAAGCCAAGCTCGCATTCGTCCAGGAGGTGGTGGCATCAACCTATGCCTTCGCAGCACTCCTTGGAGACGGCACAGTACCTGGGGTTGAAGTATGTAGTACGGTTTCACGAAGCAGATGATCCGAGAGAGAGCGAGAGACAGAGAGATGTACATATGAATATATATATATATACATACATACATATTCATATACATAGATAGATAGATAGGTAGATAGATAGATAGATAGATAGTGATATGTGTTAATACATGTTCATATACAACTACGTATGAGCATATGCACATACTTACGGACTGACTTACCTTACTTCCACACATACATAGATAGATATATATATATATATATCTCTCTCTCTCTCTCTCTCTCTGTGTATTCGGCCCCCTAACCCCGAAACTCTACGAGTGGCGACTCCGTGTTTCAAGGAAGCTCCAGGTGCCTTTTAAGGGGCTCCTTAAGGCTTTAGAGGTCTTTAGGGGTTTGGGGTTTAGGGTTTAGGGGTCTAGGGTTTAGGGGTTTAGGGTTTGGGGGTTTAGGGGTTTAGGGGCTTAGGGTTGATAATAGGGCTTAGAGGTTTAGGGTTTAGGTTTTGGGGATTACTAGGGTCTTACGTTCAGGACTCTATAGGGCCCTAATATAGGGGTCTCAGTAAGCAGTAATAGTGATCCTCTTCCCACACCTATCAATTCTATAATCTGCGCCCGAAGCCGGATTCGACTTCCTCAGTCCCCTCCGCTTTGGGATCTGCACTCAACCCTAAACCCCAAGCCTAGAAAACCTTAAACCCCAATCCCTAAACCCCAAATCCTATTCCCTAAACCCTATAAACCCTTTTCCATAAACCCTAATCCGTAAACCCTAATCCCTAACCCCTAAACCCTAAACCCTGAACCAGGCTCTTTCCTGGGGAGAGTGTACTTGCGGCGGTGTCTCGTCTCAGAGTCTGCAAGTTAGAGATTCTTGCGACAGGCCTCTACAGGCTTTGGTAGGATTAGGGTTTAGGGTTTAGGGTTTGGTAGGATTTAGGAGTTAGCATTTGGGCTTCAGGGCTTGTTGCCTCGCTTTGTATGCATAAGAAGTGTAAGAACGTGTAAGAGGTCCGTAGTCTGGCTTCTGACTTGTACAGGCTAATCAAAGGGGCCTTGATAATTAGAATATATATATATATATATGTGTGTGTGTGGGGGTACATTATACTAGTGTTATAAGATGGAACCCCAAAAACCCTATTTTTGTTAACAAAAGGCCCCGACATTACGGAGTTTGAATGGTCTCACGGGGCGCGAAATTGCGAACTATGGCATGTCACTAAAGCCAGCTTCAACAAGAACTTCCTGAACGGCACCACGTGCTGGGTAGGAACCCCCTGAACCCAAAACCCTAAACCCTAAGCCCCGCCCCGAACCCTTAACCCTAGACCCCAAAGTCCCGCATTAAAAAAAAAACAAAGTCCCGAACACGCAAGCCTCAGCTCCGATAGTACGACCGCCACTGCACCACCAAAACCATCACCGCCATCGCCAGCACCATTGCAAATCTGTTGTGCACTTTGCTACTGCAGCTACTGCTGTTTCTGAGTTTCTGCTACGAAATTACTGCGAAGGCGGCGAAGATCATTACACATATATATATATATATGTATATATGTATATTTACATATATCTATATATATATATACATATATATATATACATATATACATATATACATATATATACACGCTGGCCCACTATTGCTATGTTATGGCCACTGACCACTGAGTCGTGTGTGATTCTTGTCCATCGCAGGGTTTCCGAGTATCAGCAGCGCTGTCGTGACGAAACGTATTCATAACCATGCTTGCTTTGATTGTCCACAAAATCTTTGTAGCTTGTCTTCATCTTCATTTCGTCATGCATGTATTCGTAGAGTGGTTTCAGGATCTGCAGGGCACAGGAGCACTGTTTTGGTGTTTAGGGATGCAACATGACCGAAGGTGACAGCAGTGAGGTGGACGAGCAACTCACTGATGTGCAGCAGGTGTGGGGGGGGGAGGTTGAGTCTTGCAGCAGTGTCCTTGTGGCTTTTTGGTTGGAAACCATCCTAAACCCTAAACGCTAGACTCTATAGAACTCGACGCCCTAAACCTTGAAACTCCGGTGCGAGATTTTCTCAAGAACCAACGGCAAAGCAAGCTGCTCCGGGACTCCGCAAACACCTCGAAAGGAACTTCGGTTCAGGTTTGGGCTAGACGCAACTGCGGACCAAGGCTTCCTGCATCACCTTCAACCTAGGGCATGGAATTTCAGGATGGCTCGTTTTGAAGTGTTGGTGGCACTGAATCCTTTTGATCATAGGCTCTCCCAAAGCCCCACACCTAATCGAAGGTCCAAAGCCTACATGGGACTGCATGTTTTTGACCATAAATGGCAGAAAGCAAAACCTACAACCACAGTTGAATCTGCCAGATTGCCGCGACCGGCCGTGCTTTTGCCGCCATCCGGGGTGACGGGAGCGTGGTGACATGGGGCCACAAGGTGCTGCCCCTTTTCAGTTTTACAATCCAAAGGGTCCACGGCCCAAGGTATCCATATAGTAGAGTGTAGGTTTTCTGTATTAGGAATCCCCAAAATGATTTGGGAAAGTATCCCCCATAACAGTACCTACGACTCTTGGGGTATGTAATCTGGCAAACGTTTGTATGGGATCTACAAGAGATCCCAAGACCCCTTGATCAAGAATGGGAGTAGCTGAATCAACCCTAAACCCTAACCCCTAAACCCTAAACCCCCAAGTCCTAAAGCTCTAAACCCTAACCCGTAAACCCTAAACCCCTAAACCCCTAAACCCTAAACCCTAACCCCCTAAACCCTAAACTCCCTAAACTCCCTTAACCCTGTAAACCCTAAAACCCTAAAAACCCCTAAACCCCAAAAATCCCCTAAACCCTTAAACCCTAAACCAATTCTTGCAGGGATCCCGGAGCCTGGAATCAAATGCTTCAGGGTTTTGGAGCTTTAGGTTGCGAAGGGTTAGGTTGCGAAATCTCCTCAGGTTTTAGGGTTTAGGGTTTAGGATTCAATGCTTGTGTTTTCCGCGTTTAGTTTGTTATGGCCCCGAGCCTTTGCAATTGCAGCTCCAACCTTTTTTGTCTTAGTAGCTGAGTAGGTAACCTTTAACCTTTTGGGGTTTAGATATCCTTACAAAAAACAGAAAAGCTTAACTTTTTTGGGGTGGGCTAGTGTACTCATCCCCTAAATATTGTGTCTACTAGGAGCCACTCGAGGTTCCTCTGCGCAGGGTCCGAAGCGTGGTTTAGGTTTAGGGTTTGCACCGAACAACTCGGGCGAATGTAATATCTTCAAGGCCATGTGGGTATTTATTAAACTGGGGGGTCCGCTTTGAGATCCTTTTCAAAAGGGTGCCGTACTATATTGGGCCCTAATCTGGAGGACTGCCCATGTGAATACAGACAATATCTTGCCATCAGCAGTTTGAAGATTCGACACCAGAATGCAGCACCATAGGAACAAGATCGAACCAGCAAAGCTTGTCTACCTAACACCTGCAGCACTGAAAGCATAAGCCTAAACAGAACGTTCTCCCACACAGTCTACATACATACATACATACATACATACATGCATACCTACATACATACATACATACATACATGGATTGGACTCAAGGAACCTTATAGGAACATTTGAACACGCCAGAACCCTAGACCGTCACACCCCGGACGTGCTGTATAATCGTCGAGGCGGCCGGAGCAGACTCAACTCCAGTCCAGGCAGAGCTGCAAGACGTTTGTCGCATTGCAGCTTCCAGGACTCACCACAGCTTCGAGTTTCGCGGCCCTAAACCCGAAGAGCCCTGAAGCCTATAAACCCTAAAAAACCTAAGGCGATTTTTACCGTATCCGCAACAATCAGGATGGGGTTCTGGGGATCATCATGGTATGATTATCTAGTGACAACAAGGGGATGGTATCACCAACTATTCCAACCCCTCGACCCATAGATAGGGGCCTTTTCATGTCTTGCGCGGGTGCGCTAAGATTGGTGAAGTCTCCAGGATGTGGTATCCACTTTGGCAATTGACTGGGTGTTTGGGGAGATGTGTTTTCCCGATTAGGGAGGGGGAGGGTGTCAGGAATGCCTTTGCTGCGATCACAGCTGCCGGCCATGTGATCACCTGGGGACAAGCAGCTAGTTTGCAGTGCATGCCTGAATGCTTCGAGGGTAGACGTGAAGACTACATCGTAAATGTCATCCAACGGCGTGCCCGACATGGATCCAAACGAAGAGCCAGTGAAATCTAAAGTTGGCTTGCAACTTGACAGCTCTGTCGTTTATCGTGGCACGAGGCACGGGGACAACCAACAAATGCTGAACTATAAACCCTACACGAAAAAACCTAAGCCACTAAGCCCCACGCCATCAACTCCTAAATGTCACACCGTCACACCCTCAACCCTAAACCCTACATATACCCTAAACCCTAAAATCCCTGCACCCTGAAGCCCCCAAACCCTAAACCCCGTAGCTCCTGCCCCCTGGCCCCTGAAGCCCGAAACCGGTAAGGCATCATCTGGCGGCTCCATGAGCGACGTGGAGGCGGGGAGGTGTATCAAACAAGGCTTTCATTGACATGCGGTTTAGGGTTTAGGGTAAGAGGGTCCATAGACACTACTATGATGGAGTGAGGTCCCCAAACCATCATGGTCTTTTGGGGCCTAATTCCAATACTGGTAATGTATATGGACTCCCTGGGTTACAAACCTGAAATCCAAGCCAGCGCCCGGAAAAAAAGGGTGAGACTTTTCTTGAGGTTACTATTACTGCTGCTACTACTACTGATACTGCTACTGAGACTGCTACTCCTACTACTACTACTACCACTACTACCACTACTACTACTACTACTACTACTACTACTACCACCACCTACTACTACTACTACTACTACTACTACTACTACTCCTGCTACTGCTACTACTGCTACTGCTACTGCTGCTACTACTCCTACTACTACTACTACTACTACTACTACTACTACTAGCCAGGAACCCCAACTCTGACGACGCCGAAATCTGAACCCGAAATGAACAAGCCTATGGACGATGGCGCAAAAGACCCTTCTATCTGTCGAAGGGCACCCATGAAAGCCATGGACCTTTCTCCCTAAATCTTACACCTTTGTCCCCCAACCATAAAGCCCTGAACCTTAAACCCCCAAACTCTACGACACTAGCAAGGCGCAGCTGTCCGATGTTCGCGACCAGCTACCACTTCGGCACGTTTTTTTTCTACCACCGAGATGTTAGCTTGAAAGTTGTTGGACCATTGGTGTGCTTCCCGTCGTCGTCGGATCTGGCAGCAGCTCTTGTCTCGGAAAGGCATGCCACCAAACGGTTTTGAATTTAGGGGTTTAGGATTTAGGGTTAAAGTTACAGAGACCTGTAAGACTGTAAGAGAATTTTGAATACAAGTAACTACTACAAGAAGATTTTATCGCTTCCCCCCAGTTATAAAGCTCGAACAATGAGCACACTTTGGGGCCCATCCGGCCGAACTCATCCCTTTCCTTTCAAGCCTAACTTGCATTATGGGGTTCGGAGCAGGAGCAATAGCAAGAGCAGGAAAAAGAGCAAAAGAAAGAGCACGAGCTGAAGCAAGAGCAAAAGCAGGATCAGGAGTAAGAGCAAAAGCAAGGACAGGAGTAAGACAAAGACAAGAGCAAGAGCCAGAGTACGCAAAGGCAAGAGCAGGAGCAAGAGCAACAGCAACAGCAAGGACAATGGCAAGAGCAAGAGAGCAAAAGCCTGAGGAAGAGCCGGAGCAACAGCAAGAGCAAGCGCAGGAGCAGGAGTACCTGGCCAGCACCGGAGCCGAGCCAGAGCTGGAGCAAGAGCAAGATCCCTCAAATGTGACAGCAGCGATAACAAAAGACTGCCCAACAATACATGGCGTTGCTATTGGGGGGGGGGGGAGGAGGAGGGGCGGGGGCCCACCTCTTCCGTTGAATATTAGGGGGTCTAGGGATTAGTTACCTTGCTTATAACCCCAGAGATAACACTCTCGTCGCCGAAACGCTAAAACACCGAGGAGAGATCGTGGGTTCTGATGGGGCTTTTGCCGCCCTCGCTGGCGATGGCCACGTCGTCACCTGGGGAGACTCGAGGTGGGCGCAGGGAAACGGGGTTTAGAGCTCTTGCTTAGGAGAATCAAGCAGGGTTTCGGGCAAAGTGCTTGGGTTCTGGACTTTCGCATGTTGTGCTTACTCAAAGGAGAGAAGCATGTATCTCTGGGGCTGCAGGCTGCTATCTACGGGTCTTCAGTTTATATTTCGGTCTTAGGTGTACGGGTTTTTCGACGCTCCGAAGAGGCGGTAAGTACAGGGCTCTGGTACTTACCAGTGTGGAAGGACCGAATCCCTATCCAGCATACCCTAAACCCCTAAACCCTAAACCCCTAAGCCAAAACCCCTAAACCCTAAACTCTAAACCCTAAACCCCTAAGCCTAAACCCCCAAACCCCTAAACCCTAAACTCTAAACCCTAAACCCCTAAGCCTAAACCCCAAAACCCCTAAACTCTAAACCCTAAACCGCTATACCCTGAATCCTAATCCTCTGAGCCCGAAGCACCGACGAAGCCCCAGACGCTCCCAGGTACGGTGGAGACATCCGAACGGTAAGTGAGCAGCTGGTCGATGCTCCCTGAACAGATGGCATTGAAGGGTTTCAGCATTGAAGGGTTTCAGGTTTCAGGGTTTCGAGTTTTTTGTTGTGGGGGGGGTGTCTAGTAGGGCTTGGGGCACGAATGTAAGGGAGTGCGAGTAATTGTTCTCGGTGTTGCAGCCCTTGCTTAGCTCATGATGATGATGGTGACGATGATGTTGATGATGATGATGGTGATGGAGATAATGTTGGTTACTGCCATAAAGAAACTGATCATAGCAAGTGTTGTCTACGTTGCCAGCTGCAGCGCGATGGTTGCTTTGTGCAGAATACTCTGCAGGGTGCACTCCGCGAGGTGTAGATGCGATGCTAGCACCGGAGATGCTTCCTTCACACACAACACAACAGAGGAAGTTGATACTGTATCTTCCCCGTGAACTTATAGATCTGAAGCTCACCTAAACTGTGGCCTAGGCGACAAGGGCCGACATAATTCTTGCCTTTACTGTAGATGTTCGAGGAGTCGGTAAATTGAGAGTCTTCCGTAGTGGAGTCCCGCCCAGAACAGAACAGAACGGCCCCTCTATACGATAACTTTGTAGTTTACATGACCCAATCCGAATACGAAAATCTGCTCTAAACGGAGCCCTAAAACCAGGTGCAGCACCTTTGTGCTTCGCGTTTTGCCTTTGTTGCTCTAAGAGCCGATGGCTCCGTGGTGCCCTGTCGGAATTCGTTCCGGGTTATGGGGGTTCGGGGGTTGAAGGATTTAGGAGTTTCGGGGTTTTGTGGTTTAGGGCTAATTCAGGGGTTTACACATTTTTGGGGTCTACCACGAAGATTTCGCCCCATAGGTTGTGGTGTTTTAGGGTTAGGGAATGCCACACCCAAGGAAAACCACGGAGTGGAGGCGTGCATTTGAGTCTCAAGTGTAGAGTAGGATTTCGAAGGAACGGACCTTCCTTCCTTAGAGACACGAAAACAAGATAGAGCCTACACTAAGCAGGAAAATGCAACGAAAACCCTAACACAAACACCCTAACACCCTAACACCCTAGAACCCTAAGCCAAAACCCTAAACGTGAGGCTTGGTGAATACCGGGATCCGATTGCGCCCAGACTTTCTCACCAATAAGCAACAAGTTCCTTAATCTAGGTGCCCCAGTAGTACATTTTTGCCCTTTTTAGTTTGGGGTTCCCCTATTAAAACCGAATATTAAGAAAAAGGGTACCCTTATTATTAAGGGGTTACTGGGGAACCCAGTAATATTGCAGTGAACGCCGTAGCATTGGAACGCTGTTCCGGGAGCATTGGACCCTTGCGACCCAAGTTCCAACTCTAATCTTCGGGCCACATGCTGTCTCAGGAACCCTTTGCCATCACGGTGTAAGCCGTTTTCTTCACGACCGGCAGGCGGAGCTAGATTTTCCTAGATATTTCCTGAGCCTGCATTCCGGAAACCACGCTGCTAGATATATCCTGCATTCAGCAACGGTCGGCGGAAACATCGATAACCAGAACGACTGAATCAGTGGTTCCGAAGCCATCCATGATTCGGAAACCAAAGCGGCTGATTCGGAAACGAAGCAGACTACCCATAGGCTCCTAAGTAGTTCCTTTTTGTGGTTCATATTTAGAATCCTATAAGGTAATCCCAAAAAGGAACTACTAAGGAGCCTATGACTACTTCGGAAACCGAGCTCGGCTTCCGTTGACATGAGTGTCTGAGAGTTTTCGGCTCAAAGATGCCCAGAAAAAACGTCCCTGAACCCAGCGTCAGAAAGCAAAAAACGTCCCGGGCAAACGCACCTTGCTCAGGGGCTGGCGCCTGCAGTTTCTAGTTTTCTTCTAGGCGCCCCGCTACCCTTGTCGGAATCTACCAATTTCCCACATTTTCTAGCATCGTCGTCCGAGCATTGCCCGGAATCTAACATTGTCTAGCATCATCTAGCATTATCTAGGATTGTCTGGCAGTTTCTAGCACGTCCTAGCATTGTCTAGCTTGGCCCGGTGATTGCAGAGTTAGTTTCGAGTCAGTTACCAAACAAGCTCACAGAAAAGGGCGTAGTTTCGTTTGCAGCTTCCATTTAAGGATATTTAAGGCAAATTGGCCATTAGCTCTGAGTCAAGTACCAAATAAGCTCGCAAGAAAAAGGGCACAGTTTCGTTTGCATTTGTCCATTTAAGGCCAATTGTCCGTTAGCTGTGAATCAAGTACCAAACAAGCTCGCAAAAAGAAAGAGGGCATAGATTCGTTTACAGCTTTCCGTTTATGGCCAGTTGCCCAACATTTTCGGAATGTGTTGTGTTTCCGGACGTACCCTTTAATTCTTTGCCATAAATCGTCAGCACATGGGCAAAATTGTCGAGTTCTTTCTAGTTTTCTCTTGCTTTGCCCGACGGCCGGGAAGCCGCCACCAAGAAGAAATGATGCTGGTAGGGCTGCTGCCTAAGGCTCCAAATGCTCTTTATGTGAAGTTCCAACTCGGTCGTTCCTCATTAAATTCCAATCACATCTCTGGTAAGCAACCTGCGGTCCGATATTGGAGGGCGGCAGGGCCAGGAGGCCTGCATCGGTACGTACTGACAGTATTCAGGAGAATCCGGGACAGCGCTGAAATTATATATTCCTCCAAGTATGGGCGGTTTCAGGACCGCCGTCCAAGTGTTTTCTTCGTTCGTACTGGTGAGTTTTGGAATAAGGGCCATAGTTCTTCGCCAAAGTTCTTCCCCCAAGTACTGGCGGATTGAAGGCCATGGCCAAGTAGCTTTCCCCCAAGTCCTGCCGAGATTCAGCAAGTACCGGCGGCTTCCGACATACGGCCGAATTCCTTTCCGCAAGAACTGGCGGTATTCAGGAAGATTCCAAATTCTTTCCAAGTACTGGCGGAAATCACGATCATGGCGAGTACGCCTCCCCCCACACTGTGGCAGGATTCAGGAGTTCTTCTCAGGAAGTACTGCCGGGATATACCGGTTGGAACCTTTCAGAGTTGGGAACCTGGAATTATGGAGAGTTGGAACCTCTGCATCCAGATAGTCGGGTGCAAGCAATCATAAACCCTAAACCCTAAACCCCTAAACCCTAAACCCTGAATCAGGGCATGCAGGTTCCAATTCTCTGGCTTCCAGCACATGGTCGCTTGCTATTGCCATTGTGTTTCATGATACATCGGAGTTTGCCTTGCCCTAAAGCCTCAACCTTCAAAAACCCAACCCTATTACCCTATAACCCTATAACCCTAAACCTTACCCATAGGCTCCTTAGTAGTTCCTTTTTGGGATTACCTTATAGGATTCTAAATATGAAACATAAAAAGGAACTGCTTAGGAGCCTATGGGTAAGCCCTATAGACCCTAAACCCCGACGAAATCAGAGCAAGGAGCCCGAGGAGGGGTACTTTGTTTTTTGGGGTTCAGGCACCTTCAACCCCAAGACCACCGCACCTGGCCGGTTTTATGTTCGAAAGTCTTCGGAGCTTGAGAACCTAGGCCTAAACCCTGATATTTTAGGTTTAGGGTTTTTTGGGTTTGGGGTTTAGGGTTTAGGGTTGGGGGTGTGGATGTGGAATTTGCTGTTTGTGTTTTTGTGACGCTGCCTCTGGCGTCTTCATGCTCAGGTCTCCTGGGGCCATGCTAGCGCTGGAGGTGACCATAGCAGTGTGCAACTAAGCTGCAGTTTAGGGTTTAGGGCAGATGCTTTGGGAAATCACGGTGTCATGTTCGGGGATTGGTGGGGGTTATTTGGGCTGCGGGGTTTCCAAGTCCGCGAATGGGAAGTTGCCAAGCAGGCTCCATGAGTTCGTGTTCACGGAGAACCCAACAATCCATGCAGAAGGATCTTCTCTAAAGCATCCATCAATACATTTTGAGAAATGTACATGTATATTGACATTTAAGTACCCCAGGGTAGCCCTGTAGACTCTATAAATGATGCCTCCCCCAAATCCCTAAATGCTTGATGCAAGCCTTACAGAACCCTTTATAGCACTTTATGCACTTTACAGAACCCTCACAGGAACCATGGGCCCCTAGACCTTAAAGTGCCCCTTATAGCACACTGTAAACGGAACTCATAGGCGAACCATGAACCCTAAACCCATAGAGTAACCCTTAAAGCACCACTTATGGCACCCTTGTAGGAACCCTGGAAAGATCCCTTAGACAAAAACGCTTAAACGATCCCTTTTCGGAACCAGGAGGCCCCTAAGCAGTTCCTTTTTGTGGCTTATATTTAGAATCCTACAAGNNACTACTGAGGGGCCTATGGGTAAGCCTCGAGGAGTGAGCAGCTGTATGACATCGTGGATGTCGCCGCAACAAAGTCCCTTGGGCTCTCACGCACTGCTTGGTTTAGGATCCAGGGGGGGTTAGGTTTTGGGGATACGGATGTGGTTGAGGGGTTTGGGTTCCGGGTTTAGGGCCTGTTTCGACGGGGGGCTCGAATGCTGTAACTAGAATCAGAACAGTGTTTTGCGGCATGTTGCAATAGAATAAGTAGTCAGACAGACCCCTATCTTAGGGAACCCAAGCACCATTGAGGGTTTTGGATGATGTTCTAGGCTTAGGGTGAGCTTAACTAGTTCCTGTCCACGCCTCAACAATAGCAGCACTTCCTAATACCCTAAACCCTAAACCC
>CAJNJA010013062.1:0-10863 GCA_905231915.1 Symbiodinium necroappetens | reverse complement strand
CGTCAAGCCGAAGGCGCAGCTGCAGCCTAAACCCTAAATCCTGCCTGCCGGAATCTGCTGTACTCCGTGAGAAGCCAAGGCCTGCACGTTCACTGGTAACTCGTGTATGGAGAGGCGCCGGACTCATGCAGGCTTAGTTTTAGGGTTTAGGGGGTTAGGGGTTTAGGGGTCCAGGGGTTTAGGGGTTTAGGGTTGGGGGTTTAAGGTCTTGGATTGGGGGTCAATTGTATCGGAAAGCTTCACAGGCTGCCATGTTAACATTCAGTGGAGGGCCCAACGTTTGCTCGTTGCACTTCCATTTGATGGTGAACGTCGACTCTTCGCCCCACCCTTCCTCATGGACTCAGGTAGCGATTGATGAGATCGGGCCCCCACTTCCTTAATTTCCTATGATATCAGATGCCCATCTTGCTGCCTTGTTTGGCCAAGGGGGTGTCGAAGACTGGGCGCAAGTGCTAGTCTGGTTTCCCAATTCTCGTCACCCGGTGCATCGAAGGGCTTTCCCACTTGCAGTCCGGAGACGTCACTAGTAACTAGTACTCAACGCCGCAAAGTTGGCAAGAGCCCACCCGCCTGATGTTGGAATCCAGCACCAGGAAAAATACCAAAAACAGCGAAAGTCGTTGTCCAGCCTGAGATGCAATGGGTGGTTCCAATCGCGGCGATGTCATGATAGCCGGAGCCCTAAACCCGAAATTGGCCGAAAAAGCCATGAGCCCTAGCTCAGCATGGTTTGGGCATTCCAGTGATTCGATGTCGACGAGGCAGATAGTGGATGCTGGGTTGAGTTCGAGCATCGTTCCTACTTACTCCTTGCTGCACCGGAATCAGGCGATGAGCTTCCTGGCAGTTGTTTGTAGACGTCTAGATGATGGGATTCTGTTCCGGCTGTCTAGTAATTGCCGCAAGACAAATCCAAGACCAAAAAGCTTCGCTGGCCTTGATAACATCTCTGCTTCCCTCACGGATGCACGAATCTGGATGATCTCAAGACTTGTAGCGGGTTTGGGCACTATCATCACCGGGGACGCCTATTGCCCCAGGTAGTATGGGTGATGGGATCTTGGCGACAACCTACTCTGCCAACACCACATACGAAAACTCTCAACTTGGATGCCATCCCAGGTAAAACCTTCTGCCCGCTGCTAGCGAACTGCTACGAGGCCGGAGGGGGCAGTGTGATGCAGTGACGCTAGAGCCCAAACCCTGAACCCTATACAGTGGTGACAGGGTTCAGGAAGTATGACTTGATTAGGAACTTCGAGGTTTAGGTTGTGCAGGAAAGCCGGTGGTGCAAACGGACACACATGTACTGCCAGGCAGAGTAGAGATTATCGAGGGCCTGAGCCAACCAGGAACACCATTACTAAAACGGCGCAATAACGTCAATACAGTATATCACAGTCAATAACGTCAATACAGTATATCACAGTGCAGTATACCATATACCCCATATCCTTCTACTAAGTATTAAGGCCCCTCCGACATCTCACCAATCCAGGCTTGTCGGCTCTCCCACACAGTGGGGAGTTGCCAAGACTTCGAGGGCTGCCCCGGGTGCGGGGCTGAGCATGAGATAGAGGAGGATAACATAAGGGCCTCAATATTTAATTAGAATACGGCTTTCTGGGTACATTATAGTGATGTTCTACTCTAACTACAATATATAGGGAACTTTAAGACGTGTTCTTTAAGCTTGTAAGAAAGAGCCCGACGGAGCCTGACTTGAATTATTAAGGCTCCTACATTAGCAAAGCAAAGGAACTCCACAAAGATGGCCAGTGATTAAGCATAATGGTACGAAGAAGCAAAGTTTGGCCGGCACCCAGGTCCTGGAAACATCCCCACTAGAGTGTCTTGATACGAAGTGCGGCTGCTCATGTGCAGGCAAAGGCTGCTATGAATCCTCCTATTCGATGAATTCGATGAACCTTGACTTATTGATGCAGTGCACAGTGGTGCCTCAGGTCGGCAGAAGATGGGTGCTGTAGCATGCCGGCAGCCAACTGCCGAACAAGTTAAAGCCGGATAGCGAGCCCTGAGCTTCTTCAGGAAAGCTGCCTCCTTCAACGACTCCTCTGCCTCCTTCTACCTGCTGGCAGCTTGCTTGCACTGTAGCAAAAGCAGGTGAAAGGATGAACAGTGGCCTGCGGGTTATGGTGGACTGTCGTTCGTGTGCCTCAAGAGCAGTCGATAGTTCCAACCCTCAGTCTTCAGCCTTGCGCCGGAGATTTGCTCAATCTCTTCAAGCGCTGGCCATGCAAAGCTATTCTAGTGCAGGGGCTTCTTACAACAGTTGTGACCTTACTTAGGACTTGGGGGGTCATGAAAAAAGGGATCCCCGTACTTAAGTTCTGTAGTAGCATTTCTTGTTTTCTGAGACTGCCAGGATTGATAAGACTAAGAGGTGTTGAGGGGAGATGTTGCGTATACTGCAGCATGATATGCTGAAGCTTCAAGTTTCATCTTGCGGAACGTCACCCCTTGCTTCTGTTGCAGCCGCATAGTCTGCTTGTCTTATCTGAAAGAGAAAGACAAGATAGTTTAAGTACGTAGGTAATCAACATCGAGAAGTACAATATACTATAAGATAATCATTATAACTCAATATAACCATAAGGAAGGAGTACAATATACTACAAGATAATAATCATTATAACTCAATATATAAGGACCATAAGGAAAGACTGTTATCCCGACCCCTACTGTCCGAACCTTCAAGGCTCTGGGGCTCATGGTAGGGCATGTAGGGAGCTGTGGCTTCAAAAGTCTGAGCCGGAGGCGAAAGGAACGAGACCTCTGGTTCGGGGTTCAGAGTAGATCCTAGGGTTTAGGATTTTGATTTTAGGGTTTGGGGTTCAGGGTTTAGGGTTGAGGGTTTAGGGCTTAAGGATCAGGGCTTAAGGGGCAACCTTGACGAAGAGCTCCGGATCCTGTTGGAGCTCTTGCCTAAAGTTTTAAAAGCCTACTTGGTCTAAAACCCCGAAACCCTAAACCCTACTTGTTCCTTGACTGCTCCGTTTTCTTTCCTTGACCGCTCCGTTTTCTTACCCAACTGGAAGGAGCCCGATAAACCCTAAACCCTAGCACTGCAGCACCCTAGTTGCAGGGTTTGGGAGAAGCTACGGGAACCTTAAAGCCTAAACCCTAGTGCGCTGAACCAAAAAAAAACCCTAAACCTTGAACCCTAAACCCAAAAAAGCCCTAAAACCCTAATCCACTAAAAACCAACCCGAAACCCTAAACCCAAAACCCAAAAAAGCCCTAAACCCTTATCCACCAAAAGCCAACGCCTAAACCCCGCTGTGACTCGCCGAGGCCCTCTCGTCGAATCGATGCCTCGCAAGCCTTGAGCTGATCTGTGTTGGGTTTCGGGACTTCCGGTTTAAAATAGTGGTTTTGGGCCATGTAGGGTTTAGGGTTTAGGGTTAAGGGTTTAAGGTTTAGGGTTTAGGGACTACCGCTCAAAATAGTGCTATTGGGCCATGTTTTGGGTGTCGGGAATGCCTTTTTTTAAACGGCTTTTGGGCCATTTGTTGAGAATTAGGGGGTGTTACAGTCAGTACAACCTTGTTCCGAACTTAAACTCCCAAACCCTAAACCCTACTCGTCAAGCTGCCTTAGAGCTTTGTAGCACCAGAAGCTCTGTAATCTCCACTCTCCACTCTGTGACGACACCACGCCCTAAAACCCTGAAGCTTATGCAGCTGCAAGATCGGCTTTTAGGTTCAGGGCTCAGGGTTTAGGCGCCCAAAAAATTGATCCATCATAAGAATAGGGAAGGCTAGGGCACTCCTGGTCTCAAGCAGCCCAACCAGATTTGGCTCAAAGTCACCATTTCGGGGTGGGGTTCGGGACTTTAGGCTCATCTACCGGAACCCGCTTAGTATACATCAACAGCGGCGCTCCCATGCGACGTCGCCCTAAAGGTTGAGGGTTCGTTTTAGGGTTTAGGGCGTACTTGGATCAATGCAGGTGCAGGCTTTATTGGTAAAATGATCCGTCTGACAAGGACCCCTAAGTGAGGCAGTCCGTGTGAGAAGCAACCCTCCTGTTCCAGCAGATGTGGCGGCTCAGAGTTTAACCCTACCTTAACCCCCGAAAAATTCGCTGTTTTGAGGACCTTTAGAAAGAACTCATAAAAAAGGAGCCCCGTCAAAGATAAGGTACGTCCCTATGTAAGAGGTTCTTGCAAAGCATTCGGAATGCGTTTGTTTGGCTTCACCGCACATGGATGAAGTGATTTTTTCCTGTTGGCTCAAGAGCTGCCTATGGCAAGATTTTCCTCGGTGCGCTTTTCTGCTTTAGGGTGTGGGTCCGCCGGATGGAGAATGGAACCTTTCTCGTCACTGCGGCGATTGTCTACGCCTCTGTGATTTGGTTTCTTCCTCACCGCAATGCTTTCTACTCGCTGAGTGTGGTCTCCAGGACGGCGTCACATTCGACAGCAGATGCCACTGTGCAGTCTCGCCTACAGGAGTACAAGCAGAATCACTTACCGGATTGGATTCCAGTCTTCATAAAAAACGGTGAGATCTACTTTTTGGTTTGGAGCATGCTGCGCTTATGTGGCTCGGATTGGTCAGATTGTGTCAAAAGTGATCCCGAGTTGCTAATTAATGTGAGAGTCCCATAGCCAGTCATGGATCTCGTCAAAAGCGTTCTCTGAGTTACCTGAACCAAGATGCCCCACAGCATATACTGTTGTGTTCCAAACCTAGGTATCCCAGGAGGTTGGACAAAGCCAGCATATGCAGATTTTCATCTGTGGAGCCTCCTGACCACGTTGGTTGGATTACGCTGGTCCTGCCACCCTTCAGCAGAAAAATCTGTGTGGCACCGAAGAGTCGTGTCAACGGCTTTGGCAATAGCCTGCCATCTTTCTCAGCTGGATATGCCAACACAGATGGGCCACGTGAACGGTGTGGCTTACGTCAGCCTTGCGCTGTTCATGGGAGATCCATGGTTTGGTCTTGCCGTGTTCGCTGTGTTCAGTCCAGTGAAGTTGATGGTGCTTTCTCAACGCAGCACGTGGAGTACAGGGCTGACGCTGGATCTTGCCTGGTGGGTTGTGAACGATTTGATGACGTGCATCTTCCTTTTTTCAATCTTGCAGCACATTGACATTCTTCTCGGCAGTGTGCTGCAGACCGCGGTCGATTTGGAACACCAGGTTCGTGAGAAGGAGAAGAGCGTGAGAGACAGAGGCCACCTTCTGTCGGCTACACGGCGCCTTCTTTCTGTTACCTGTGATTGCTGCGAAACGCTCTCTGACGATTTCGAAGTTGTGCAACCTTCTCAGAATATCTTGGCTATGTTACACATCCAGAATCCGGAACAAGACTCGCAGCTTGAACCGGGCATTTCGAGGTTGCCGTTGCGGCCGTATATCTGCGATGAAGACCAGGAGCGTTTCGAGCAGTTCATCGCTGTCTCCTATGAGTCCCAGGCAGCTTCCTCACTGCACCTTCGCATGAAAACACGTTCAGGGAGCCCCTTCGAGGTGCAGACTTTCCATGTGAAGGTTCCTGGAACCGATCGACCACAACACCTCATCGGCATTAAGTCCGCAATCGCCGAGATGACCAGTATTCCGGAGCATTCTGTCCTGGAGGTATCTGTCGCCCCCAGCATCCCGCTGTCCATGGTTCCTGGGGGCCGCAGCCATCGGAGTCGTCGCTCGGGCAGCTGGGCTGCGGAATGTGCTAGACTGCCCCATTCCATTCCTGGTGTTGTGTCTGGCAGAGCCTATAGCTCCTTGAGCCACAAGCTCTTTAAGTTAAATTTCTATCCCCATCACCTCAAAAATGGTCCCGAAACGCGATCTACCCCAGAACCCTGTCCAAAAACTGCATACCCTAAACCCTAACTCCCAAGCCCTAACAGGAACCCTACAGCCCTAAAGCATCCCAAGCAGTGACTCTTTGCACCCTAAACCCTAAACCCTAAACCCTGAACCCTAAACCCTAAACCCTAAACCCCATAAACTCTAAACCCTGAACCCTAAGCCCTAAACCCTTTAAGGCAGTTCTTCCGGTTCCAAGAGCTCCGCTTCCTCCGCAGTGGAGGCCCGGGATCCTCGCTACCTGAGATACGTAGGGTCTAGGGCTTTCGGGGTTTAGGGCTTAGGGCTGTTGGGGTTTAGGGTTCAGGGCTTTTGGGGTTTAGGGCTTTAGGGCTTTAGGGGTTTAGGGTTTCGGAGTCCAGGGCTTGAGGTCTAGAGTTTGGGCCTCAAATAGGTCACCCAAGGCAAGCTATTGCAATTGAGGATCAGGTAGACTGCTGTGACGCCCTTTGGCCATCTTTGACCGCATCATTCTAGGGATTTTCTTGTTGCTGACAGGATGTCTTCTGCGTTGGGAATCTACTGTCGTTGTTGTATTAGTGTTGCGAGCTGATACGAAGGCAGGTGATCACCCGTGTGCATTTCCAAGATACTTGTCCGCTGAGACAGGTGTCTTTGGATTTCTCGTATTTTGTGATCCGTTTGGCTTGGCGGCACGTGTGGTTGCCAACCCGTCAAGTTTGATCGTCAGCATCTCGGACCAATCGCATCGCTGGACCTTCAGCCGTTAGAGGATGCTAGCATATCCTTAGTTTGCATTTCTTCCACCTGATCCCAACTGTTTGTCTTTTGCTGCAGCGTTGCTTGCATCGCCTCTGGTTCCATGATCCAACCCCTGCCCTTTCTCCAAGCAGGTCAGTGGCAGGCCAAAGATTGGCAACATTGTTCTGACGGTGGATCCGTCTGATGCCTACAGCGTCGACTCCCTCCAGGTCTTCTTTGAAGGTCGCGACCCGGCCCTGAAGTACTACTACAAGGGGTACTAGCAGGGCACTTAATAACCTCAAGCTCACATCAAGAGTTTCTTGCTTTAAGACTGCTTTTTCCTTTCGTCCGAGCGGGGCTCCAACCTAGGAAGAGCAAGACTGACAAGCTGGGTCCGCACCAAAAGCGCGTGCCCAGTGGAGGGGTTCCTGCAGCATTACCTGAACTGCTGGCAACATGCTGAGCAGTCGTCCGAGACATGCAAGAAGGTTCATTTTAGAGTACCTGACGTCCCTGTGTGTTTTACAGCCGGGGAAATGTCTGTCGCTGAGGTGCTTGAAGCCGAATCGGGCGATGAGTTTCCACACTCCATGCGCTTAGTGCTGGAGGGCATATCCCACCGGTAGGATATGCCTGATGTGACACCAGTACGAGAGATTTCATGCTGTATTGCTGCAAGGACAAACGTTTTCAAAGGTGGCCAAGGCAATCCATGTTATTGAATTTCCAACTGAACCCTCAACCCGATAATTACCCTAAACCCTAAATCCCTAGACACTAAACCCCAAGCATAACCAGCTTCATTGCCAGAGAAGTAGAAGAGATGCAGGCCGGTGGCGTTCAACGTATCTCCTTGCCAATCTTGCTTCATTGAAGCGCAATGTGCAGAAGCCACAGCAGACCATCAGGGAGGATCCAAAAAGCGTCGTTTGCGCTTGCAGCTCCAAACCCTAATCCCAATGCTCCCACCTCTTCTGTATGTATAATATACTAGAATATAGTTGCTATAATATACTATAATGCACTAGAATATACCATAATATGCTATATCCTGGTCGCAACCCTGACCGGAACGGCTTTTCTTGTAGGTTCGGGGGCGACTTCTGCAGTGACGGCAGCGCGAGGATTCGATCCTCTAAGACGGAATACCGTAGAACTGGCAGTGAAGGGTTTAGGATTTAGGGTTTTAGGGTTTAGGGTTTTAGAGTTTAGGGTTTAGGGTCTAGGGTGTGAGTCTTCATAGCAAGACAGCGATCGCCAGTAATCGGAAGCATAATCTTCATCGCAATCATGAAACCATGATCTGCAAGGTCATCGTCAGTGTCATCACCATCATCATCAACTTTATCATCATCACCACCATCGCAATCATAGTAATCTACCTGGCGTCAGTACTGCATATCGTAGTCGTACAGTTGATAAAGTAATATTGACAATGACAATACACCACTGGCAATACTAAGACTCGTCATTAAAGTTCCGTATTGTGTAACCCCAAACCCTGTTCTACGGTACTTGTTAAGGCCCCTATATCAGCTTTGGAAGCCCCAGGCTGTAACCTGGAGCACGCGCCCTACGAGTATTGCAGTGGCCGCTCCTTTTGTCCACAGCTCGCCAGCTGCTATCAGGAGAGGGTTTCCGGCAGCCGGGGTTTAAGGCTAGGGGTTTAGGGTGAGTATGTAGAGATGAGGGTTTAGGCAGCGGGCCACCCATGAAGGGTGAGTGCTAACAGCCTGTAAGAATGTCTCATCAGCTTCCTCCAGCCCGTTGGCTGCTCCGCACTCACTAACTCATTCTCCTACAGACCAGTGCAGTTCCGCGAGCTTTGAATTTTGGAGGGGATTTTGGGGGATAGGAGCTCCTCTGAGTCCAAAACCGGCTTTGTGCCACAGGGTACTAGTAGTTCGGCACCGAGAGCCC
Organism: Symbiodinium necroappetens; assembly: GCA_905231915.1. Taxonomy (NCBI): domain Eukaryota; class Dinophyceae; order Suessiales; family Symbiodiniaceae; genus Symbiodinium; species Symbiodinium necroappetens. The sequence continues at coordinate 2,393 of CAJNJA010013062.1, read as the reverse complement.
TGTGTCCGAACAGCATAAGGCCCGAATCCGAAATTCGAGTTGGCCTGTGAGTAGGACTGCTTCGAAAGGGGCCGTGCGCCGCCACGCTGTCCTGGTGACTGCTGTCCGGAGCTGCTGAGAGAAGGCCCGGAACAGAAAAACGATTCTCGGTGGAGTTTTCCTCAAAGGACCCAGCACTCAAAATCATGGTTCTTAGTCCTTTGTTGTTGTGGCATCCGCTCGATATCATTGTCGTTATCGTCAACCTGGCTGCTTGTCTTCTTGTGAGTGTTCTTTTTTTGGAGTATTCGTACTATCAGTCTGGCTGACGTCGCCTTCTGAGTTTGGCTACAGTTGCATGAGAGTTCTATTTCATCTTGCCCAGGGCTGCCGGGGGCGTCACCTCCCAGCTACGACGACTCCAGTGGCGGCTACTACCGTTGCGAGATCGGCAACTCCTGTCTGGACCGAGGGCTTGGTATTGCGATGTCTTCGGAGCACTGGGATTGCCTTACAGGCTTTTCACTGCAGTTTTTGTTTTGGGGATGTTTTGGGCTGCTGGAAATCGGAATTCTACGTCAGTGCTCGGATGTTGAGTGCCCGTTCAAGATGGTCGGGGCGGTTGGTCCAGGGAGCCGTGCATTCGCCATATCTAGCAGGTACCTAAATGGTGGAACTAATCATAGCATATGTAACCCTCTAACTTTCTAACCCAACTCTCAGGTATCTGGAGTCCTTGCTTAGGGCATGATGCTTTCTGGGTTTGGTCGGCTTCGAGACTTCGGCTTTAGGGGTGTGAGATGTATGCTTCCTACTACGTTTACACCGAAACTGACTAAACCCTAAACCCCAAAACCCTAAACCCCTAAACCCTAAACCCCAAAACCACTAAACCTCTAAACCCCAAAACCCCTAAACCCTAAACCCCGAACCCTAAACCGTTCGACTATCAGAGTTTTGAGCTGAGGGTTGCGTCGGGGGGACGATCTGAGGTGTATCGCTGGAAGAAAGAGTAGGCCGGGGTCAATGACTTGGGTTTATGGTTGAGACAACAAAGATTCACACCGAATTCCCAGAGCATCGTTGGCTCATAGCTGACATAGATGCCCTCAACATCGCAAATGGCAATTTGAATGAGCCTTTCAGCAGTGTTGGTCCTGCCACTGAAGTGCAGCAAAGCCACTTTCCCACCCTTTGACTGGCCCTGCTCGATGATCCCAAGCCCTGGACAGATCCAAGCACCAGGTGTTGCAAGCTTGGCAGTGCCTACACCAAAAAAACCCATGTAAAAGCCACAGAGCTAGACCCACAAGACTAGACTACACCCATTACACCCCTAAGCCAAAGCTTGACCCTTATTCCGCCCCCCAGGCCTAAACCCGAGGTCCAAATCAGAGATTCTCCCAAAGTCAAAGCTGGGCCTCCCCTAAGCCATGCCGCACAGCGACATCGTGGCTCGAGACCCCAAGAGGACTCGGAGGCCTGATCGTCCAGAGGGTGTAGACGGTTTTAGGGTTGATAGGGTTGAGGGGTTTTAGGGGTTTTAGGGTTTTAGGGTTTTAGGGTTTATAGGGTTTATAGGGTTTAGGGGTTTTTAGAGGTTTAGGGTTTTTTAGAGGTTTAGGGGTTTAGGGTTTAGGGCTTTTGGGGTTTAGGGTTTGGGGTTTTAGCGCTTTAGGGCTTTAGGGCTTTAGGGTTTCGGGCAAGTGTGGAGTTTACCATTTGTAGGCAGTACTTATGTTGAAGCTTTCACGGGGATGAAGTGAGGCTTTGGCAGGAAAGTCTCGATTTAAGTTTGTGTCACGTCGTAGATGCGTGGAATCTAGATGGAACCCATCGTAAGCCCTTTGCATTTGCGTATAGCAGCTGCTCAGTAGCTATGCCAGGTTTCTCATCTTCACCCGGAACTCCTAAACTCCGAGCTCTTTGTCATGAAAACATCTACACCTACGGCTATGTAGGCCCTTCCAAGTGCAGCCGGGCCCCTACATTTGCATAGATGTATGCCTGGCATTGAATGACTCAACACCTGCCCCTAAAGTTCCTTCCTCACGTCACCTGGGTATATAGCACGCCCTAAACCCTAAACCCTAAACCGTAAACCGTGCGCCCTGAAAGTCTACTGGGTCGATCTTGACCTGTGAGCCCAGAGCGAACTAGCAGCCCTCCAGGGGAGGGTTGACAACAATACCTGGTCTTCTACCCACAACCCTAGGCAGTATTAGGGAGACCCCCCTTCGAAGGGGACCCTTCTTAACCCTACTTATTGGCTCTCTGAAAAGGGACCGTATTGAGAGGGTCTATATCCCCAAGGGTCCCCCTAATCCTAACTCCTACCGTCTTTGCTGTACCCTGATAGAGTTTTATAGGGATTTGGGGTCTAGGGTTTAGGGGTTTAGGGTTTAGGGGTTTAA
>CAJNJA010013060.1:0-12826 GCA_905231915.1 Symbiodinium necroappetens | reverse complement strand
ATCCTGCTACGAGCAACCGTAGGTCATAGCAATGCCCTGACCAGTGCTATTACTTTCCGAATGATTCCTAAGTACATATAGATACATACATAAATAAATAAGAACAAACAAATATAAATATGAACATAAATATGCTTACATGTATGTATATAGATATATATATATATACCAGCAGTAGTAAGTAGGGTTTGTACAGTAGGAAATACCATTTGGGTTGGGGTAACTATCCCCCATGTAGGGACTCAGGACGCTTTGGGGTTGGCAAGGCTTCGCAGGCTCCAAGTTCTGTGGTGCGGGTTTCCTGGTACTCGAAGGATCATGGGACCTAGCAACTCGGGTTATTCCTTAGGGCAACTATACTTTTATCTATCCTACTCAAAGTAGGTGGAATCATAATCACTTACTAGGCCCATGATCCTCCAAGTAAGGAAGCATCTGGCCAAGCTTCGCACCGTGGCAGTCCTGGATGTGCCAACGCGAGGTGCCAAAGGGTTGTGACCATCGAAAGCCTTGAGACAGATCTTGTCACAATATTACTCGTTACATTCGTCTGCTTCACAGTAGATAGTGAGCCCTGCAATGTTCTTCCTAAGTATTCAGACCCCTACCCTTGCTGCCGAAGCCTTTCAATTTCAAAATTACACCTGGTAAGCCAATATGCCATCATCTCTCTCTTGACAGCAACTTTTTCAAGCATCTTTAAACAAATAGGCCCCGCCCAATTTAGGGCCATGAAGGGTTTAGAGTTTACGTGGTTTTGGGATTTCCCCCTTCTGACTTTTGACTTGACGAGGTCTTGGGCATGACCTGCTGCAATGGTCGTCCTCCAAGCATCCGGTAAACCTGATCTACGCCTCTGCGGCCTCTTCGACGATATTGCCGTGAAGGTATTCCTTAGACCCTAAACCATAGACTCTTAGGCCCGATAAACCTTAAACTCTTGGACCCTAAACCCTAGACTCTTAGACCCTAAACCTTAGACTCTTAGACCCTCAACCCTACTCCCTAAACCCTGAGAGTCTATTAATTAGACCCTAAACCTTAAATCCCGAACCTCAGTCTCTTGAACCCTCATCCCTAAACCTTCATCCCTAAAGCCTCTCTTACCTTGTGTATTTAAACTTTAGTGGCAGTTATGGATTCAGGTTGCGGCGACCTTAATTAGCCCATAATTCCCTGGGTTTGGGCCGACTTATGGATCTATGGATCAAGGTCGTCCGAAACCTAATTCTGAAACCTAATTCCGTAGCCGAATTCCCAAACCTAATTCCGACACCGAATTCCCAAGCCTATTTCCGATTTCTAAGTCCTAAACCTCATTTCCAAACCTGATTCTGAAACCTAATTCCGAAACCTAATTCCGATTTCTAATTTCGAAATCTTTTTCCGAAACCTTGTTCTGAAACCCTGTTCCGAAACACATTTCGAAGCTTTATTTTAGGACTAGGGCTTAGCGGAATATGTCTTTAGAATGCTGGGCTATCATATTGTATTCAGATAAGGTTCGAAGGTGGGGGAAGGGCAATAACCTAAACTATATTGTAAGATATGTGGCCTAAAAGGATTAGGTTCAGGCTTAACCCAAAGGCTCCATGTACCTTTATAGTTATAGTAGATACTTAGGCCTTAAAGTACCTATATAGGGACCCCTTTAAGGCCTAAGTAGCTACTATAAAGGTACAAGGAGCCTTTGGGTAAGGGAGTTCGGTTTAGGGCTTGGCTCTGCACTCAGAGCAGGTGTTCGGGACTTCCAGCTTGTTGTGCAACAGTTTTTCTAGGACCCAGAGTAGGCCCTTATTTCCTTTTTAAGGGTTCAGGTTCCCTTATAAAGTCCTTGAGACCATAAAGGGCACCCTTTTCGTTCCTAGGTTTCTCTTGGGTCTAGTTTTTGTAAACTCTCAACTTTTTACTTGCGGGATTTAAGTTTGTTAACGATAAGCAAACTGATAGTTAACAATTGAAGGAAACGTTTGACCCAAGAGCTGTTAAGCTATATTGTTGTTGTACTTTCTTAGTGTTACGGGATTCTTTGGGCGGGTGGACAATACCTTCATCCGAGACGGCCAGCTCGACTAGGCACTGCTCGGTCCGGAGCTGCTGAAGCCTAATTAAACTCTAAACCCTAAAACCCGAAACCCTAAACCCCTAGACCCTAAACCCTAGACCCGAAACCCTAAACCCGAAACCTTAAACCCTAAACCCCAGACCCGAAACCCTAATCCCCTAGACCCTAATCCCTAAACCCTAGAGTAAGAATTTTGATTCGGGCTTGGGAGCCGCGTGAAGGCCCTGCTTGAAGAATCAGTGGTAGTAAATGGGCGTAAAGTGGGGTTTAGGGTTTAGTGTTTTGGGTTGGGGGTTTTCGGATGTTTTGGGTTTAGGGGTTACGGTTTAGGGTTTGGGCTTAAAGTGGGGGTTATTGCCCTCAAGCCCTGTTTCTATTATGTATAGAGGTCTGAAAAATGACTCCTGGCACCCTAGTTGCTCAAAGGGTCCTAAGTACCGACATAGTCGAAACTAGGGGTACAGCAAGGACTTCCCGGGGCTACCACTCGTAAAATCTCTGACCCCGGAGGGTCCATATACAGTACCATTATGGAAGTAGGCTGCAAAAGACAAAGACCATCGTGATAAGTGTGTTGGGAGGCCTAATCAACCCAAAACCCCTAAGCCTTAACCCCTGAACCCTAAACCCTTTATACGGACTTTCTTTCTGAAGCCTTGAATGTCCGGCTCCGGCACCTCTCGTAACCCTACAGCCCTAAACTCTGTCCCGAAGGCTCGTTGTAATAAGCGCAATGGTACTACACCCATTTTCAATTCGAAAGGCTACAGAGATACCTAAGCCCTAAATCGAAATACTTATGCTCGGCCATTTTGGGACTGCGGCAACATTTCTGGAGGCCCAAGGGATCCAAAACATAGATATCTTGCAGTTTTAGTATGTAGGATCCAGGTTCTCAGGTGTCAGCTACCCTGAACAGGTTCAAGAAGTACCTGTTAGTCATGACACTATACTCTCCGAGCTACGAAACCGCGACCGCAACCCAACAAAAGCTACCATGCTTTCCGGACCCTGTCCCTTATTAATTTCAGAAAATCCCAGGTTCCGGTGAATGCCTACAACAATGAAACCAAGTCCTCGCAGCATTTGCGCCTTGGCCCCTTGATGTGGAGGTGCGCAAGTAGCCCAATGGTAGGGGGTTCATAAGCCTTGTTGCTTTTGAGAAAAGGCTTATTGCGTGTTATAAGGCTTTGTTAGCCGCCAAGCCGTCAATCCCCGAGTACAACTGACGAGATGAAGAACATGTTTATTTGGCATCCAGCGTAAGTCAGAACCGGCAAGATAGCAACATATAGTAGCCATACCAGACTCGGCATATGAAGCGTGAATCCCAGGGCCTTAAGCGCTGAACCTTACACCCTAAACCCTCAACCCCATCCTCTAGACGCCCTAAAGCCCCAAATCCTGAACTCTGCCCGCAACAGAAGCTTCGGCGCAAACCAGTAACTACTGTATAACACTTGCATACATGTGTAAACACACACACACATATATATATATACATACATACATACATACATACATACATACATACAGCTTATGGCATGGACATAACAGTATATGCACGTGTATCATTCTGTGTTTCGTGTATATTTTTGTGTATATGTATGCACGTGTACCTGTGTGTATATATATATATATCCTACACTGTATGTGTGTGTATATATATATATGTACGTAGGGCCTTTCTGTATCATATGACGCTAGTGTCTTGGGTAACCATTGAGGCTACAATTGGAACCAAATATACCTAATTAAATTCATTAAATCAATTAAATTAGTGTAAATTAATTAAATTACATAATTAATGAAATTAAATGAAATAAATTAAATAAATATAATAACCAATTTGATTATAGTTTAATTCGTTTAATTAATTGAAATATTTTTTAAAATTAAAATAATTAAATTAATTTGCCCAATTAATTAATTTATTCAATTAGTTTAATTAGTTTAATTACTTGAATTAATTTAATAAGTTCAACTAATTTATCTAGTTTCATTTATTTAATTAATTCAATTACTTTAACTCATTTCCGGTGGGTTGAGCTCAATGCTCGCGTGAGTCAATAAGATTAACGTCTAGAGTCTAATTTGTGTAGTCGATTAACTCAAACGCATTTAAGTGTTGTATCTAGCTTGCTGAGTGTGTTCAATTAGGCGCGGCCCTATAGGCGACCCCAAACCAGATCGTCGATGCTTGAGCAAAAGTCTTCACGAGTATAAATGTAAACGTCAGCGGTAACTCAGTCTCGCGCAGGTTTTCCAATTCACGATGGGTCAGTTGCCATGCAATGGTTGTGGGAAGCATGGACGCGACAGGTGCATTTGCGGTCCTGGAAAGTTTGCGCCGGTAAAGCGGAAACATGATTCCATCGAGAATGAGAAGACCAAGGAACCACCCAAGCCTATAAACCCTCACGCGAAGTTGCTCAAGGCTAACGAAGGCGAGGGTGATGGCAAATCCAATGTCTCTGAGCCACCTCTTACTCGCGATCAGAGGCTGCATATGCAGCTACAGATTGAGAAGTTGCGCTTTGAGCGGGCTGTACGCTTGCAGAAAGTTGCTGAAGACATCAAATCTGAAACTGATCGCCGTGCAGGCTTCAAGGCAGCAGAGGCGAGAGACAAGAAAGCTTCCCATCAGACCAATGTGCCCTGGTCGAAGTGGAAGCATAGCCATAAGTGGTGGCATAAGGCTCACCCTTGGGAACGAGATAGCTTGTGCAATGATGGGATGCAGTGATAAGCATCTCCAAACACCATTCAGTGAATCAGTTTTCCACCGCGAGGCATAAATGTGAGTTCTCTGGACGCGCCGTCTGTCGTGGTGTATTGTGTTTCCTAGTTCTGGGATTTCGGCTATGTTCTGTATGGGATTTGCCGGATTTGCTTATCATTTTAAGGCCGCGATTGTTTTTGTTAAGAAAAGTGCATGACGTATGTTGGTGATTATTGATCTTTTGTGTCGTGGTGCATTGTATGTCCTAGTTCTGGGAGTTCGGCTTGGGATTTGCCTATCATATTTAAGGCCGCTATTGTTTTGGTTAAGAAAAGTGCATGACGTATGCTGGTGATTATTGATCTTTTGTGTCGTGGTGCATTGTATGTCCTAGTTCTGGGAGTTCGGCTATATTCTGTAAGGCTTTTGCCTATCTCTTTAAGGCTGCTACAGTTTTTGCCGCCACACAAACTTCCCCAACCGAACCCCCCCAGAATACATTAAGCCACCCTGGGTAATGTATGAAGCCAAGGTACCCCCCCAGCAAACTACGTTGTGTTGATAGTAGGCCAGATCCAAGCTCATGATGCGGTCGAAGCTCCCATCTCAAGTGTATGGCTATAATGAGTTTTGCGAACATACTTTTTACCTATTCTTGTTGTGACTGTGCATGCAGACATGAACATGAGTGCAGTGCAGAGTAAAGTGCAGTGCCGGGTAGGCAGGATGCGAGGGCCACTGAGCCGAGACAAAACATGGAAAAGACTTCGAAAGAAGAAATGACAAAAGTGAAAAAAGGCTAGGGGGCAGCCATGTATCTAGAAAGTAGGATCGAGTTTCACACCCGTGTTTCAAGCGTTCGCATTGCACGTTTCCAGTTGTCATATGCTTGTCTCAAAAGTGCAAGCATGACTCAGCTCGCTGTTACACGGCGAAACTTCGAATTGGCTCAAGGGTTTTTTTCTACTTTGGGTTTGGGTTTTGACGACGCTGATGCCTGCGGCTTCATTTGTCGTGGCAGTGGGCTGCTGTGTCCAAAGGCCATTCCACGTCCTGGGCAGGCCTTACCAGTCTGCAGCCTGAACATCAACCCTAATCCCTAACACCTTAACACCCAATCCTCAAAGATCTTCTGTTACGGTCGCATGCGCGGCCAGCTGGTGCACTTCGGAGAACCCACGGTCTTGGGGTTTAGGTCTCGGGTTCTAGGTTGGAGGGTTGTGTGTAGGATAGGTGTGCGAATCCGTCGCAAAAGTACTGGAAGGAGCTACGCACCATTTGCCCCAGCCTCCAGGTATTGGCACTTGATCCAGTTCACTTGGCTATGACATGTGAGTATGCCTCCGCTCGCAAACGAACAGCAAGTTCGAGACAACTTCGGCTGATCCTTCGCAAGCTCACAGCTCATGATGCAGAAGCTATGGCGGGTCGCTGGGGGCCTGTGTACCACGGAGGGTCGCCTCCAGCCTTGAACTGGGAGGAGAAGCGGGCACGTCAGCAACTGGAAGACAGGAGCATGAGGCAGAGCGATGCGCAGAAGCTGCTGGCTGATCTGAATCCTCAGGTTCCGTTCTACTGTCGTCTTGACTGGATCAAGGCGCTGGCTGGCAGGAAACGGAGAGAGTGGCGCCTGGGCCCAACCGCAAGGTTCACATGCTCCTTCTTTCAGCCACTGCACCAGCCCGAGCAGAGTGGTACTTGAATAACACCCGCATGCGACACATGATTTCGGGGACCAGGCAGGCGCTTCTGCCGGTTGGAACCACCTCCAACGAGGCTCTGCATCACGAAATCAAAACTTGGTTTCGTGAAACGCAGAAGCTTCACCAAGCAACGCTCCGGCTAAAGCTAGGCATGCTGAAGCTTGGCAACACCCTCTCGCACAACCGCGCCTTATACCACCCCACCACAAGGCAGATGCCGGAGGCTGAACTGGTGGCCCGGGCCAGTGCCTCCGTTGGGTGGTCAACGGAAGAGTGGCGTGCCTGGTGTCAAGAGCTGCTTAACGTTCGTATGCCTCAAAAGGCAGCGCTGCCGCTGCAGCAGCAGAGGGAGGCTCAAGTCAGACGTGTCCAGGCGGCTGCTTTGAAGAAGCCCGCAGCCGCAGGCCGACGACGTCGCACTCCTCATACTCTTCAGAGGTGCGATTCTTTGCGCAGAGCAGGAGTCGCCGCTGGCATGAAGCGGAAGCGCGGCCAGTGAGTTTTATGTCTCAGTGAACCAACTGAAGGAATTCCATCCGTACAGTGAGGACGTTCCTACCAGCAGCCCGTGAGATCGGACTTGGGGTCCGGGGCGCATCGCAAAAGCAGACGCTTGCAAGGGAACATGGCTGAGCGACATGCAGCACACCAACATCCACATGAAGTTTGTTTTGCATAGTCTCAACGCTGATATGCATGACAAGTCACAAGGAGTAGACGAGATCAACATGCCACTCGTTATTACAGCGACTAGACATAATAGCAACGATACTTGATGCTGCTTCCGTGCCGTGCTAGGCGGCGGCTGACGCCTCGTGCTCGCGGAGGTGCTTTGAGTGGCTGTGACTGTGGGACGCACGAGTTGTACTAGATTTCGTGGAAATGCTTTAGTATCCGTGGCTGTGCGAGATGACCTAGTGTGTCAGTGCCCATTAATGCGCGAGGTAGCAGGTGTGCTGTGAGATCACGGATTCTCGGGATGTTATCACGGTTCGGCCATGGATGCTATAGACACGATAAGGCCTGAGTGGCTGTCATATGGCGTGCTTGTGTGCGAAGTGACAACCCTATGCTTTCATGTTTCAATCGATCGACTTGAGGATCTTCGCACGTAGTTGCCATGTCGGTATCAGAATCAGATTCTGGGAAAACCCTTTCGCCCGCCCACCCCGAACCGCGCTCCTGTCGATTTTCCTCGTGCTTTCAGTCTGCGAGTATCGACCGGGAAACGGTCTGTCCGAGAAGACATTGCTGTCACAAGTGCGAAATCCATCGGTTCCAGACTTCGAATTAAGCCAAACACCGCAGACTACGCCACCGATGCGAAAGAAGATGGAAAAGGCGCGAGTGCGTCAGGGATCTATGTTAAGTGTTCAAAGCTGTCGTCCGAGCCGAGGCGAGTCGAGGCGAGTCGGTCCAAGCAGCAGTAGCAGAGTAGGTAGCAGTAGTAGTAGCAACAGCAGGGGCAGGAGCAGTAACAGTGGGTTTGTATGGGGTTTGTTTCGAACGGCACATCTTCCCCCGTAAGCGGTCCCTTCCCGGCGGAGGTTTTCAGGGCGAGCAACACTCGCGGTGACCCCCCTCCGCACATGCATCGGGCCAGAGCTGCGCCAGCTTAGATTGGCGCGAGAAAGGCTTGGCCGAAAGCAATGCGGGGCAGAGGGAGATGAGCCGTTGGAAACCGTAAAGGGCACCCGACCCTCACCCTAACACGAGAATCCCGTTGTCGTCGTCGTAGTGGCATGCAGCAGCAGTAGCAGTAGCAGCACCAGCAGCAATAGCAACTGTCTCAGGTCGACCATGAGATGAAAGCTGATGGGGATCAGGGGGGTCAGCAACAGCCGTGGGTTGAGTTCCAGGCTTTCGGGATTTATGGAAAATATTCCAAGGCACTCTCAACAACATGACATTTGACAGAACACATGCAGAACAATTACGCCATGTGCTAGTGTTCTTTGTATATAAACGAAAGGAAACGTCACATTATACATAAAGGTCCATGCCATATATATATATATATGTATATGTAGGAGTATGTATATATACATATATACTAATATATACATATATATTTCTGTGTAAGTGTATTTGTGTATTTATGCTTATATACAAATACATATTTACATATACACCTAGGTATTGCCATGGTGTCTACTATACATATATATATATAGACACATACATACATACATACATACATACATACATATATATATATATGTGTGTGTGTATATATGTGTATATGTGTATATGTATATGTAGACGTAGTTGCATACTTCGACACAAAAAAGGCAAAAGGGGATCGAACCACTGAAGTTCGAGGCTTCTTCAGCGAGTCGTTTCGTCGCTGCTTCTACGAGGCAAGGGGATGAATAAGGTTTCGGATGCAGGGTTGAGGGTTTAGGGTTGAAGGATCCATGAAGTTCGGGATATAGGGTTTTAAGGTTTAGGGCTTACGTGTCAGATGAATCATATAAGTAAAGGGGTGTGGAGGCTCTTTAAATGGGGCTGTTGACTGTCGGCACATCATGGGTCTTGAGGATACGTGGTTTACCTACCTAAAGGCTTGTGGGACTTATTATCTATAGGGGGGTATTACTAAGGGAACCAGACTTCAAAGCACATATAACCCCAATTGAGGTGCTTATAACTATACTTATTTCGTCCCATGATCCTTCAAGTATTGTAAACAAGGTACCAAAGAGGGTAAATGTACTTAATTTTTGCTAGGGCCATGTTCACCGGATTAAGGACAATTAGTGTTGGGATTCACTACAATTACATTACTCTTAAGGATTGAGGCTATTGGGTTTCCAACTGTTGAGCTTCTACCGTACGTTGGTTAGCGGGGGTAGAGTGAGGATTCAGATTTGAGGGTTCAGGGCTTTGCACCCCTGGGATTTGGGCTGCATTCGGGGCTTGGGGCCTCGGGCTCTATTTGGAGGAACATAAGACTTAGTAAGTATGGCGATAAGTACAAGAATGGGGGCTATAAGTGATCATAAGTCTAGCTACTGTAACAATAGCCCCTAGCTACTAAGCCCCATGACCCTTGAAGTAGCGGCCGGTTGGTCTGGGACTGACAGCTGTAAAGCCCCCAGCCCAAACTTATTCGGCCAAGCGTGCCATAAAGCCCACATGCTCGGTTGGGTTTGGGTTTCGGGGTTTAGGGTTGAAGGTTGAGGTCGCCGGCATGTGGGTGCTTTTGTGTGCTCTGGTGTCCACAACACGGCCAATCTAAATTGCTCCACCGCACGATATATAGTGCCAAACCTCTATGCTGAAGCCCACACCTTCAGTTAGTTTGAACCCTCTGCTTTCCAAGCTGAAGTAAATAACAACCCTAAATACTAAACCCTAAATTCCCAAAGCCCCCGGGAAACTAGGTTCATGAATGGTACCCTTTTGCCCGTTCTATTCCTTGGTTCCTTTGTTAAAAACCTGAATAACGGGGAAAGAAGGTACCCTTATTATCTAGTGGTCGCTCAGGAACTTTCTGGCCTTATTAGTAGTATGTATGGACTTACTTGGAAAGACATAGATGGAAGTCACGAGTCCCTTGCATTAGAATGGCTCCGTCGTAAAGGACCCTGTCCCCTCTTAACCTGAAGGACTATGATTCGAGTCTCTAGAATCGTAAAGGAAGAAGCCCCTGTGCAGGCGCATACTACGGCGCGATGCGTCTTGGAAGTAAGATGGGCTTTCTCTCAAGGTTTCCAGGTTTAGAGTTTAGGGTTTCGGGGTTTAGGGTTTAGGGTTTAGGGGTTTAGGGTTTAGGGTGTTTTGTTTGGGGAGCTCCTGATTGCTGGGACGAAGGGTGCCCTTGATACTGGAGTGGAGGTTTAGGGCCTTGGCATAGGAGCTCAGTTACAGGTACAGGTTCCATGTTTGATTTTTTGGCAAAAAGTTTTTAAGTTGTATGACGCAATGCGTAAGTTACAGTAAGTTTGTGAGCACAGCCTTATTTCATACTTCTCAGAGCTGTGATTCTGCATTTCAGAGCGCCGCTTTTCAAGCCCGGAGAGTGTGCTTTCAGCCTGGCCATGTAAGGCCCCTGATATAAAAATGCACGGGAACCCTATAGAACTCTTACAAGAACCCTGTGATCCCCTTTTTTTCTGTAACCCGTAACCCGGAACGGCTATTGGTGCCACGATCATAAGCATAAAGTCCCTGTCACAGGGCAGGCCCCCTCAAGTGTATGTTGCGGTGTTGTTAACACTAAACGCTAAACCCCTAAACCATTAAACCCTAAACCCTTACATCCTAAAGCCCTAAAGCCTTACATAAAACATAAAACCCTAAACCCTTACACCCTAAAGCCCTAAAGCCTTAAAACATTAAACCCTAAACCCTTGCACCCCAAAGCCCTAAAGCGGTTAAAACACTAAACCCTAAACCCTTACACCCTGAAGCCCTCAACCCTAGACCTACGAGGCCGGTGGGATTCCTGCAAGCCCCGAAGTAGGGTTTAGGGTTTAGGGTTTAGGAATCGACTGAAAACACATCGAGCGTTCTTCCTCTGAGGGTCTCCTACAGAAGGTCCATGGTATCCGGCCGGCCTTTCTATTCTTCTTGCTTCTTCTTGACAGGGACATGATATATCCCCTCCATTCATCAGACATCTCCTATAGATCCTTCGAAGCCTTGGGGTTCATAGCATAGGGGTCTGCAGGAACAGGAGCAGCTTATAACAGACTCCTATAGTCAAGTGCCTGTGTTCGACGGGCCCCAATAATGCATGGAACGATGACTAAACAAGAATATTGTTCCCTTAGCCTTCCTATAGTACAACGTAGCCCCAAAACCCGTACGACCATAGTATAATTTATTCCGCTAAACCCAGCGTCATGAAGTCATGTCCCTCTACCAAATGTGTTACTCTTCGGCTGCCCGACCTTCAACAACCCCAAACCCTAAGCCCTAAACCCTAAATCCCTAAACCTAAACCCTAAAAACCCGAAAAACCCTAAAACCTAGACCCTAAATTTGAGGAACTTGGGGAATCACACCGGGCCCTCTTCTGGAAGTTCCGGAGAGCCTTACCCGATGGCTCGAAATAGCAGAAGTGGTTTCTATGGTCTGGTCCTTTATAGGTTTAGGGTTTAGGGCTTAGGGTCTTCGGCTCAGAAGCAAAACCGTTTAGGGCTTTTAGGGTTTAGGGTTTAGGGTTTAGGGTTTAGGGTCTTCGGCTCAGAAGCAAAACCGTTTAGGGCTTTTAGGGTTTAGGGTTTAGGGGTTTAGGGTTTAGGGTTTAGGGATTAGGGTTTAGGGTTTAGGGGTTTAGGGTTTAGGGTTTAGGGATTAGGGTTTAGGCATGTATTTAGGCTCCAAGGATAGGGACTATATAGGTACTCTAGGGCCAGGGTATATTGCAAATGGACCCTTAGGGGAACAACTGCTCAACCACGCGAAACTTTTTCTACGTGTGCAGGGCCCCTCTTGTCAGAAGCCTGAACCCTAAACCCAGAAAAGCTGAAGGAAGCTGGCGCTCCAGAAAGCACCTTGCATTCCAAAGCAGTGCAGGATGGGAACAGAATTCAGTCTCGGATTTTGAATTTGGGTGCTTAGACCCTAAACCCTAAACCGTTTAGGGTTTGGGTGTTTGCGGCGTTGGCCGGGTTTGGGCTTGGTAGTATGATAAGAACTTTGTGAAGTCTTTAAGAGAGCTTGGGTTTGGGTGTTTAGGGCATAAGCGGCTTAGCATTTAGGATTTAGGGTCTGAGTGCTTAGGATTTCTGATGTTTAGGGCTTCAGCGGTTTATGGTTTTGGGTGTTTAGGAGTACAGTGCTTTTGGCGTTTCCCCCCCGGTCCCCCCCCGAACTGTGTCGCACGCCCTAAACCCCTAAACCCCTCCACCTTAAACCCTGAGCTCTCAAACCCTAACCCCTAAACTCTCAAACGCGAAACCCTAAACTCTCAAACCTTAACCCCTAAACTCTCAACCCCTAAACCCTAAGCTCTGAAACCATAAACCCTAAACTCTCAAACCCTAAACCATACACTCTCAAAGCCGCAAGGCTTTTCGACGAGACTCGACCAGATCGGGGTTGCTATAACAGGGGATCTACGGCAAAAAATACTGTTTAGGGTTTTGGGGGGGTTTAGGGTTTTCAATTTTAGGGCGGTTGACGGGTTTAGTGTTCAGGGGTTTCCTTAAGCCTGGGCTCTTGTTAAGGGACTTGGTTTAAGAAGTTGCCATGATAGGAATCTATTGTAAATAACAGGGTTTCATTCGTCATTCTTGTTTCTATTGCTCTTCCCACTGTTTGTCCTGTTGTCCTGCTTCTTCCTGTTACTCTTATTGTTATTATTATTGTTGTCATTCTTATTAT
>CAJNJA010013058.1:0-12826 GCA_905231915.1 Symbiodinium necroappetens | reverse complement strand
AAAACTCGAATGATATATGAGGAAACTATTTTTGTAATTTATTTTAAAAACGTATAAATTAGATTATAAAAAAAATATAAAAATAATATATTTCTTGGCAATATTTGAATTTAAATCCAATTATAAATTATAAAATTAAGTATAAGAAAGAATTAAATTAGAACCTAAAAAATACGAGAATGATTCTATTATTTTGCACTCTTGCAATTAATCTCAATTAAAATTTTTAAAATAAAATCTAAGAAAAATATAATTAATCTATATATATTGGAGCAGAAAAAAATACAACTTGATTATTAATTTCAAATATATCAAAAAGATCCGTCATTCCCTTTAAAAATTTGATTAAAAGAAGCTAATCACGAGGCTCTGGGAGGCCTTGAGAGGTCTACGATATTTTGGGAGGCCTTGGAAGGTCCTGAGGCTCTGACAGGTCTGGGAAAGCCTGGGAGGTCCTCGGAGACGAGGGTATAAGAAACGAACGATAGGTCTCGTAGCTTCGCCATGGATATTTATAATCTCGACCAAGAAACGAGTATTTTCTGGGCCTTGCGTTCTATATATTTTATTCTTGCGAGAAAAGAGAAATAATTTTCGGGACTTGTCTTCTTAGAGATTGAGGTATTGCACTTAGATGTTCAATATTCATTTCTCTGATGTAGAAAATCGCTAAATTCGTTAGAATTTCTTGTGTTTTTTTATGATTTATTTTGTGGTATCTATTAATGAGACGGGGCAATATCCAATATTCGATTATAATATATATAATTTTTTTGAAATATAAATAATCCAAATATTTCGATATATCTTAATTCTCTACGATATTCTAATATTTTCTTCTATCGATGATTTCGTCCGACTTTCCATTTAGTATTTCATGATTTATATATTTTTCTATAATATTCTCTTTTACTATAATATATATCTATATATCGATTCTTTTATGACTCTTTTTCAATTCTGGATAGAAAAAGAAATGTCAGATCTTTCTGGGCAATTATTTGATTTATAATAGTTATGAAATAATCAAATTAGAAATGCTCATCTACTTATTTTTGATTTTATGCTCCATATTGATATTATATCTCTGCCAGAAGTAACGACGAATAGAAATAATTGAGCCTGATTCCCATGGGAATTGATCATAATCAATAAATTAGATGAAAATTGCGATTTTCATAGAATTCTTACGAATATATGATCTCATTATGATTTTTATATTCGTAATATTATATAATCTTCCGTATTCTTCATGAATTAACAAATAAATTCAAAATATTCGTAGCTAAATTAAAAATTATAATCTCATGATCATATAATCAAGATAGAATAGATTATCAATTTATTTTATTTGTCGGTCTATGGATACGAATTAACGAATTTTTTTTGAAAAATCTGATATATAGCAAAGTCAGACTCTTCGATTCTCAGAGATGTAATTATTTTATCATTCCAAGACCTCCATAAATTTTTCGCAATTTAAAAGATAAATCTAGAATCTTCGGATCTAATCATCGATTAGTTTTTCCTAATAATATAATTCGGAATATTAGAACAATCAATTATCGGTTCATTGATACGAATTAACAAGAGAATCTAACTATAAATTCTTGGACGTTCTTCCTAAATTCTATCTTAATGCTTACCATATATCAATAAAGAGACAATCAATGCCCAATATAAATATCAATCATTAGAAGATTAATATCAATTCTAAGAATATATATATATGCATACGAGCATATCATCATCTTTCTTATTTTCAAATAAAATAGAAAAACTATTATATGAAAAATACGAAATAATTCTATTAGAATCAATCAATCAATATATATTTTTTTATTTCTGTCGAATTTAAATCCAAAATATAAATCAATGAAAAAAATATTAAATATATATATCATAATAATATAATTCTAGATAATTTTATTGCCAAAATATCTCTCTTAAATCTATCAAAATTCATCAAATAAAATCATTAATTCGCCCTTCATTTCGAGAAACAAATGCATTTTATATTAAATTATCATATATATTTTTTCAACAAGAAATATTTCAAGAATCCAAATCGCAAAGAAACTATACACGTATATAAAATCTTAAAAAATTAGAATTTCGAATATCAATAATATCGAGTAATTAATCGCACGATGTAATAAGGCGAGATTCTTCTTCATTTGTATATAAAAATAATATATTTTCCAAGAAAAAATATGATGCAAAATCAAACAATTATCATATTTTTATTAATCTAGACCTAGATTTTATATTTGAGATATATTTCTAATTCAGATATAGAAATTATAAATTTTCAATATATTAAGAATTTCGATCCCGAAATCCATTTTGCCAAGCAGCCATTTTACTCTGATAATAATGAATCGTAAAATTCGTAAGATATATATATATATCATAATAAAGAAAACATATATATTTATTCTAGATTGTTTAGAAAACCTATTAATTCTCTGAATCTTCTCTAAGTAAGATTTTGATTGTAATTAGTGCCTATCTCCTCCTATCTCCAATCGATGATGCAACTTAGACGAATCTTCTTCTAAAGCGATTCCGACCGGCACGTATTCTCGGCGTGATTCTCCCGCCATCCTCGAATCGTCGAACAAGAAAGCCGCCATGTCTTGGTTGCGCACGCAGTATAACTCAAGTCGGTGTCTTGGAAATTTCCTCTTTGCGTCAAGCAAAGATATGGGCCTGACAAAATATTCTAACCTTGCATGGTCCCGACGAGCGAAATGCAAATTCTCAACATTTTCCGACTATCCGCTCTCTCGCATGTGTCGGGCTATCTCCCGGAGGCGGCACCACCTGGCGAGGTGTGGAAGCTGGCGAAATCAGGTCGAAAGCTTTCGGCCTCCAGGATGCTAGTTCTGGGAACATCGGTGATAATGCGACGTCGTTTGCGTTTGAGCACGGTGCTGTCGGATGTGTGCCGGACGAAAGCTTGTTTGCCTGCATCGCACTACGCGGGCTTGCTCTGTAGCCAAATTCACACAAGTCATGGCACTCTTGCTCCACGGAATGTAAAACCGAAGCAAAGCACGGGTGCCGGACCCGAGCCAGTCTTCTGCCTCTCTTTTTGCTTGAAATCATTGTAAGGGCCAGCTGGTGCGAGCATGATGCCAGCTGATGCTCGTGATGCTTGCCCGTCGAGCCTTGCTAGCCAGCAAAATTCCCAGCTGATGCTCATGATGCTGGTCTTTGGGCTCCCAAAGACGAGCATCATGAGCGTCAACTGCTAAATTTGTTAGCGAATAAGCAAGCCCCCGCCGCTAACTGATCAGTATCATCAGCATTAGCTTAGCTGGCGCTTTGCTTGTCCATCCAGCCCCTATCCTGAGCATCAGGTGCTATTCCTTCTTTGACTTCGACGCCTTGGAGCTGGCAGAAAGGGCCTAGCGGCCCCAGTCTTAAATGCAGCGTTTGCGTATCATTCCCATGCATCGACTGGGACGAGCTTTCTTGGAGCCCAGTTTGCAGCTCAGGTGCGATGCGTACTTCGACTGGGATGCCCTTGATGCCGCCGCTGCAGCCCTGCCGGCATTTCGGGATTTGACAAGGGATAGCTCTGTGAGCGCATTGCCCTTGAGCCTAGCAAGACATATACCCCCGGTGCAATCCATGAGTTCACTCGTCTCCTTTTTTTGGCGACATCCGCTGCCGCTCTTGTCTCCGAGGCCAATGTTTTTTTGTGCTCGTCGCAGCCCATTTCTAGGGGGTGCTGGGGGTGCTCTGCCACACTTCACAGTTCCGCAAATTGTTTCAACTGCATTCCGACTTTTCTCGCTCTTTCCAGCCCGGTTATCCAGAAGACGAATTTCAAGAAGTGTTTTTTTCCGATCTACGTCGTGCGCTGTAGGCTTCACCATGCTTCACCATCAGGTTAGAGTGTAAACGAAGAGTCTGCACGGCTCGGTAGGAACCTTGCGCGGACTTTCGACCGGTGTGCCTCTGCTTTGCCCCAAAGACCAGCACATCGTGAGCATCAGCTGGGAATTATGCTGCACAGCAGGGAACCCACAACCCCAACGGGCAAGCATCACGAGCATCAGCTGTCTTGCTCGCCTAGCCGGCCCCAGGCCAGCATCATGAGCATCAGCTGGGAATTTTGCTGGCTAGCAAGGACTCCGCAACCCCAACAAACAAGCATCCTGAGCATTAGGTGCTGCTGTGCCATGCTTTGCCATCCTGCCACCTAGACTAAAAAGGAGCATGAGCTGTCTGTTCTGCCTGCCACCCAGGTCCCGCAATGCTCGCAATTGAAGATTCGGCTGTTTTGAGCCTCTGGCTTCAAGATAACCTATAAACCACTCCGTCAAGGCTTCGGGAGTAAACCAATAGCCCAAAAGCCCAAGCCTCAAACCCTTAGCCCAACAGTGAGAGTTTGGCTGTCAAGCTGTCGGGTTTTGGGCGGGTCGACCGTATCCGATGCCTTATCGTGTTTAGGGTCTTTTTCTTCTTCTGCAGACTTCAGAGCCGTCCAGCGGCGCGTCTCATGTTTTCGAATTCTGGCAAGGGTGAGACTGAGAGTGAGCGGGCCTTTTGTCCCAAAAGGTTGCTGTACCCCTTCTGGGACCCTCTGTGGACCTGGCAGAGACAAAGGCTTCAACCCACGACAGGAAGGTGGCGTCCGGAAAAAACAATCGGGACATGAGCCCGAGAGCCTCGCTCCGCACCATGCACAAGGGAAGTCGCGAGCGGCGGGCTCAGTCACACCTGGCAGGGAAGCGTCACCCCCTGCTTCCGGGCGTGCACCGTGTTTGCGCCACTGCTCAAAATCCTTCTGCACCTCACTGCATGCCTTCTTAACCTGGCGTACCCACCAGCTTGGGTCGTCACGGGTCGCCTCAATGAGGAAATCCATGGGCGAACCGGCGTCGATGAGAGTCTGAGCAGCAGAGCAATACTGGGCCACGTGGACCACATCACCGGCTATGTGGCCAAGCCAGGCGTCTTTGGGGGCCTCGTGCCAGTGCACCGTAAGCAGATGACAGATGCAGCAATGTAGCAGGGCCATAGGTGGAGACCTGGCGCAACAGAACAGCGCGGGAGAGGGCAAGGGCCAGAGGGGGTGTGGGCGCCCCAACACTCCCAAGCACGTCAAAACTGTGTTTGTAGTGTTCATCCTTACCTCTACGCCAAAGGCTGCGCCACAACGCGACATAGTTCTTACACCACAGGTGTCGATGTATCCCAGCTTGAAGAGACAGTGCCGCACTGCCAAAGGCATATCGGGACATCGCGAGGGAATTGAGCAGGTGGCGTCTGGTGGGGAAAGGAATCCCTGGCGATGCAAACAGACGGGCTCTGAGGGGACGAATCATCCCCATGCCCAGGGAATGTCGAAACCAAATCGCCGGCACCGGAGTTCCCGAGGCCGTAGCTATGCCGCCCAAATGCTTATAGGCATCCACCACTGGCAACCGATACTGGCTACCTGACACGGAGCTGTACAAGGAGGAATCTTCCTTCCTTGTCGATGCACACAGATGGGAACTGGTCCTCCACACAGGCAAGCAGGGTGGCGGTTTTGTCGACCGCAAGGGTCAGTTGGATGCCAAGGGACTCTGCCTGTTCCACAAACACCCGAACCACCCGAATAACCCTCTCGGTCAACGTGTACCGGCAAGGCTGGACGGTCAACTGTACAAAGTCGTCCGCCCACGAGCCACATGTCAGGGTGCTTGGTGCAGGATGATCTGGCCACAGTGCGGGCGCCTCCAACGTGGGCAGCTCGGTCGCAAGACCAGCACCCGATGGGTGGCAGACATGTATGCGCTGAAAGTGAATGAAAAGAGGACGTCAGCAAGACAGTCCCCAGGCCTCACGCCTCGATGAGTAATCGTAAGCGCGGCCCCGTAGTCCATCTTAAACCACGTGCCCTGGAGCAGGTCGCAAATAATGCCCTGCAAATGGCTCGAGACACCAGCCCGGGCAAGGGTGTCAAGACGAGAAAGGTGTTCGAAGAGTTCAATGAGGGCCTGAGGCGGGACCCCCATGTCGTGCATCAACCTTTGTATGGCACGATCCGAATCGCCAACTTGACAAAGCATTTGGCGCAGAACTCTATAATACGCAGCGCGTATGTCAAAAAAAAGTCAGCACCCACGCCTGCCTTCTCCCGGCCATCATCGAACGGAAGGTCCTAGCGACCATAGAGATCGACTCAGTGGCGATTCCGGGCACAGCACCCGCTTGGGTGTCCCCCCTGCAAAGCTGCAAAGCCGGCATGACAAGGGTACGGAGCTGCCGGTGATACACCTTACCCGGCAAGCTCGACACCAAGATGCTGCGGAACCTATCGCAGGTCATAATGGCCGAGGCGTGCTTGGCCAACGGCACAAGCGCGCCACCCCTAAATTCCAGGGCCTCCTGGAGGCTGAGCGAGGCTTTGGCGTAAACTGGCACCAGCACCCGAGCAGAGGACATGGTGTGAGCGCGGAGTAGCTCACCGGTCACACCATCGTAGCCGGCCGCCTTGCCGTTGGTCAGACTCAAAATGGTTTGTTCCCCCGACAAGACGGGATGCCGCTCCGGGTTACATCTTTTTTGCCCACGCAGGACATCCGGATAGGCCTCTGAATCAACAGGGGTACAGCTGCCAGGCGGGGGCATAACGCCAAGGTAGGCCAAACTCATGCGAGAGAAACTCAAGTGCATCGAGCCTGGCGAGGTCCAGCGCCCCTGTGGGGGTCGGCTCCTCCAGGAGCTTCTGCCTACAAATGCCCAGCAAAGAGAACGGCTGGCGTCCTGGGGTCACGAAGTCGACACTCGTGGAGCCTGCGGGCACGATGGGTAAACCGAAGTTACCAAACGACCTAAACCCCTTAGCGGTCGCACCCGCAGCATTCGATGCCCTGTGTAAATGCATGCCTAGTCCGGGACTGGTCCTAGGTCCTAGACCTTGAACGACTGCGTGGCCTGACGTGTCCCGACTGCGGGCATGCAGAAGTCTCGGCACCGCATTCGGTGTCTCCTGACTCGGATGTGGTGGAGCTGTCGTCCGAGGACTCACGAGAATCATGTGAGTCGTGGTCACGACCCGAGGCATCAGTGAGGTGTTGCTCAGAGGAGGTGCCATGACCGTCGAGGACATAAGCCACAGTGAGTAGTAGGGTGCCATTGGACAGGCGAACATGATGTAGGTCCATCGTGCCAGGTCACCGGTCGACAATAATGATTCGCTGACCGGGAGGACGACCTGGAGGGATCGGAACCCGAGAAACTCCCTCAGTCACGACTAATGCAGCTTTGCAATCTGACCCTACACTTGAAAGGTCAGTGAGCCTTGGGAGAGAGGGGCACACGGTCGTGCAAGCAAACTCAAAGCCAAGGGAGGCCGCCGCCGCGGTCTTGAAGTCCTGAGACAACTGTACCTCCTCGACGTCTATTGGAAGAACGCGGTGACCGCCCTCGTGCAACACAAGGAAGGCTGTCTGGTGCCTGCCTGGGAAGATTGGACAGGGCATGACCCACGCCCTGATGCCCTCCAAAAGACTCTCGCGGGAGGCCTTGGGGGCCAACAGTCTACCAGCTGGCACAACGGAAATGGTGAGGCCCTCCTGAAAGGAGTACATGCCCTGCTCTTCCATGAGAGCATGTCCCAGGTAGACACGGAGACCCACTGCATCGGCAACCCCCAGCTGCAAAAGGAGGGAGCTCCTATTGAGGCGGCCGTTGGTGAGGTAAGCAAACAATCGATTGTCCACTAGTCGAAGGTCTGCAACCACACAGCATCCATACACAGAAGCCCACTCCGGGACAGCGAGCACTGTGCCAAACGAGATATCTGGCTGCGGGGTCGCAGGAACCAGACAATCAAATCTCTCGGAATTGTCTGCCGATCTTGCGTCAGAGATCTCGGACAACGCGTCCTCAAGAGCGCAAGGCGCACGAAGCACCAACTGTATAACTTCTTGTTTGTACCCTGGCATCAGCACCAAGAAGCCGGCCTGCATAAACTCACGCACTGCAGGCTCATGTAGGGCAAGAACGGCATGGGAATCCGGAGGCTCCCTGTCTTCTCGATCAAACCTGTTCCAGTCCCCTGTGCCATGGCACGGCATTGCCAAATGTGGGGGAGGCGTAGTGCGCCAGGCTTACCGGACCAAGTGCACGGGACATAGAGCATGAGGTGTCTGAAACTTCATCGGGCTGAGGCGTAGTCTTAAGACCCACTACAACAGTACATCCATCATGCAGGAGGACCCGTCCCTTGTGCGTCCGGAGTCCGGAAACGCAAGGACAGTAACCTGATGGAAGGGCAATGCCAAGCTCTGCCACAACGGCCTCAGGTGTGGCTCAACCTGGCCGGCGAACTCTGAATGTGGGGTCTTCCCCCAACTGCCGAAGATCGTAGAAGACAAACGCCCGACTGGAACGGTCGAAAGCACCTTCAGGCAGGGGCTCCGCAGCAAATACCCCTTTCATGCAGCGGCCCTTGTAGACAACCTGCAGGGGGGGACTGTCATCGGAAGGAAACCCAAACATGAGTTCTGTCACTTCATTACCACAAGCCGACGCAGCCAGCTCTAACAGCGCAGGTCCCAACTCACCTGCGTGCCGGACGACTCGCGATACATGGCTGCGCCTAACCAGCCAATGCGATCCATTATGACCGGGGCTGGTCATGCTGAGTCGCGACAACATGCGCAGGAGGGCTCGGGTGTGGCACAAATGTGAAAACAGCGCCTGCCTGTACCTTGGTTGTCTGACCTGGTTGAATAGGCTGTTCATTGCCCGAAACAAAGACGCACCAGTTTTCTCCAATAGGTGGTGCCGCAGCAGTGCGCAAATCCCAGTGGGCAACAAGGGACCATCCCAGAATGGCAAAGTTGGCCCGGAGCAGCGACTCATATCCAGCACGAAAGTGGTCTTGTCGAAAGTCGACGCATGCCGGTGTCGCAACAACGGTCATGCCATCTGGATGCAGCTGAGGAAGTCCACGCCAGCACATGTGGGGAATTCGGACCCCATTGTCGTTGGACGTCTACAGTCTACAAGCGAAATGACTGCATCTCGCCCTTCCCTTTGCATAGCCAGCCTTACTGTGGGGAAACCCGCTGCGAGGACATCGCAATAAACTGGTCCTTGTGCCTGATGTGACGCGGGCTCCGACAGGGTTGCATGGTGAGGGGGGCTGCTGGCGCAAGCAGGACCACGTTGTCCACGCTGCGAAACGGGAGGCAAAGACTCAGGCAGACTCGCCACGGCACACTCCAAATCCAGCAGAAGGCGTGTCATAGGCTGAGGCACAGAACAAGCAGTAGAGTGTGGTCCACAGAGAACCCCAATGCCCAATACCCAACAACCACAAGAACCTAGCAAACCAGCTGGTTGGAGGGTTGGCGACTCTTCCCCGACTGGGCACCTGACGCAATATAGGCGCATCCGGCTTTCCGACCTGACCGAGTGGCAACAGGAAGGTAGGCTCTACCCCAGAAAAGGGCAACCTAAGAAGGCGACCCAGTGGGGAAATTGCCGGGCAGTTTGTTGGAGATCAAACTCCCTAACCCAAGAAAGACGAGGACGAAGCAAGCCCGTGACAACGGCACAAGGAAGCCGCATAAACTGAGCAGCACCCAGCAGGCTGCGTCAAAGCTTGGGCGATCAGATGTTTCAGGCAAGGTCATCAACTGGAGGGCAGGCAACCCAGAGCCACCGATAAGTCTTTTAGGCGCTCCTCCAAAGATAACCGAACAAGGCCGACAGGCCTCCCATGCCAGCGACACAGGTTGATGTGACAGGACTAAACCCGAAAAACCCAAAGGGGAAACTAGGGCAGAGGGGTTGACCCAGAACTTCAATGCCCTCCAGGCTGAAGTGAGGGGCGTGCCTCCCAGCGCGAAGGCCCGCGAACGAAAGAAGCACGGGAACACAGAGATTTGCCAAAAACGCCTCCGATCCTCCCATTCGTGGCAAGGAAGGTCCTTAGCGTAGGAAACTGCCACAACAGCATCATCACACCTGTTAAGATCAGCACCAAGAAGGGCAGACAACCCAGAGCCACCGATAAGTCTTTTAGGCGCTCCTTCAAGGTAACACTGATCTGGGGAAGGCCCCCATTCCATGCCAGCGACACGGTTGCATGCAGTATCGGCGGCCGGAAAAATCCACAAGGAAGACGGGCCTGGTGGAGGAAGACGTGTAAAATTACAGAGCCCACAGGAAGAAAGCCGAGTGAATAGACTCCTACTCGGCCAAGCACAAAAGCAAGATGGAGACAGAACGGGTCGCACCGGGATCGTCGCTGGCAGAACCCACGCCCGGAGGAGTACTGGAGTCCTGGGAGTGCGCCCAATTGCACTCCACAGGTCTCGGGCTCCCACAGGCGGGGCACGCCATCACTGACACAGGTTCGCACCGCCGTCAGCTGTACAAATGTTCATCACTCCATCCTGGCCAACTCTGGCGAGGCTTGTCCTGGGATCTCCGTCGGCAGAGCACCGTCCAGATCGTCGTCGTCGATGTCGAACACTTGCGTCTGCTCGGATGTTGGCCCGGATGGGTCGTATTGTCGCCGCCAACTCCCGAATCCTCCGCCGCCTTGAAGGGAGTGGCTGCGCGCTTTCCTTCGAGCTTGTCCTTGAGCGTCGGCCCTCCTGGGTCTGGCCGAGAAGGTGGTAGTCCTCCGTCCGTTGTCGACCGTGTTTGTCCTCTTGGGAGGCGTTTCCACAGGCCTCTCTTCTGGATTCGCGGAAGCCGCTGCTGTGGGAGGAGCAGGACCTTGCGGGGGGCCTCCTGGCTTGGGACCTTGCATATTCATACTGGGAGTCCCTGGCGACTTCTCCAGAACGGGGGCATAAGTAGTCTGAGCCGGTCGCGGAACTGCAGGCGGGGACAGGCGCTCCTCCTGTCGGCCTGTGAGGCGGCGTCCTCGGCGCCTCTGCCCCAAAATGTGGTAGCCTGGTCTGCTCCGGTGTCTGGCTGAGCATGACCCTTGTCGCATACTGTAGGTCTGCGGCCTCGTCGCCGCCCGAATGGTCGACGTCCATGTTGTGCGCCACCTCGCCAACCAGGGCGGCCCATTCCTCGAGAATGGGGCTTGGCGTCGCCCGCTTTCTCTTGCGCCCTTCATTCCTTCCAGAATGACGGCTCGCAGGTTGTCTTGCACGGCCTGCTGCTGTCGTTCGGCCTCCTTCAGGTCGCCTGCCAACCGGGTGACATGTTCCTGGTGGCGTCGGTACTCCTGCTCGAACGCCTGCTGTATGTCTCTCTTGTAGTTATTCCACTGTAAATGCTTGGCCTCCTGGTCGCTCTGCAGCTTCATCACCCTGTTGTCTTGCTTCCTGGCAGCATTCACAGCCGCTTGTACCTGTTGCAGAAAAGAGGTCCGTCGTTCCTGTCCGGCCTCGGACCTGTGTTCCATAATCGGAACAATGTCCGGCTGGGTCCACTTCGCATCGTACGCAGGAAAGTTGTTCTTCCTTTCCGGGGTGGAGTCCTTGCCTTGTCTCGGCCACGCCCCTGGCCAGTATCCCCACTTGGGATTGCGCCCAGAATATGAGCGCCCATACGATGGCTCCCATGGTTGCTGTTGGCCTCCGCCTCCTCGTTTGCCCATGTAGGCAATCTTGTCCAAGGCCGCCAAGGTAGCCTTTGGCGTTGCGTGGTGGGTTCGCAGCCGAGCAACCTGCTGCTTGGACAGATGCCCCCCCTGTCTTAGGGTTGATCTCGCCTTGGACCTGCGTTCTCGGAGGCGGCGATGCCAGCGCGGCGAAGGGTAATGCTTTATGGCGAAGAGGGGTAAAAAGGGAGACCCTCTTCTGGGGCCGCGATCTTCCGATGCTGCTGTCGGCTATTCGGGCCCTGTTTAGGGTCTTTACTAATTGTACCTAGGGCCTGAACTGTAGTACCTTTTCTGGGATTACCTATTCTTCTGCTTCGGATCCTATATCAACCATGCAATCAACCGACACAGATGAGAATGACCCACATCATTTGACATCGTTCAAGCAATGCACGGTGCGCTTTGTTGTCGAGGGCCGTTCTTGCACCTTTTGCACGGAATGTCAGTTTTCGATTTTGCAACAGCGGCAGCAGGCAACTCAACAAAAGGGAAAGCCACACACATGTGTGTGGAAATGCTCGAACATCTTGCAAAAACCGGAACCGCGACCACGGATGCCTTGCTTCTGAAATGCGCACAAAGGCACACACACACACACACAAATCACTTAGACTCGGGGCTGGCTTCTGCAACACACGGGCGGCCGAAAGGTTGACCACGGATTCCATGCTGCTGAAAGAAACATGTGTGTGCGCGCCAGCACTGACCACGGAATCTCCACTTCTGCCAAACGACACGCACTACAATCACAACAACCCCTTCCAACCCTTTCCGCAACACATGTGTCTGTGTGACTACACGGAACCATGACCACGAATTCTTGTCTGCACACGGGCGGCTGAGTGTGCGAAATCAGAACAGAATCAAAGCAACCGGAAGCATGACCACAGATTCCTTGTTTCTGCAACACACATGTGTATGTGCACACGGAACTGGGCTTCCCTGGTTATGCTGCAATCTAGCGGCTAGCGTGCGCGTGTGTGCGTGTGCGCGAAGACACGACACGCAGCCAAGTCACGACAGCACCCCTTCCAGCAATACACATGTCTGCCTGTTTCAGCAACACACATGCGTGTGAATTCGCATATGCACGAATATCACCATATTAGTGCGTGCAATCAGAAAACGACCCAGGCAACGGAACCGTGACCACGGATTCCTTGCTTCTGCAACACATATGTGTGTGCAAAATCACTGAAAACGGATTCTCTCCGTAGTGCAGCGCAGGCCACCCCTATG
>CAJNJA010013057.1:0-12827 GCA_905231915.1 Symbiodinium necroappetens | reverse complement strand
GGGGGGGGGGGGGGGGGTTGTCTTAAGATCCCATGGCTTAAGGGGTGGTATAGGCTCGCAAAAAGGGCTTCGGGTTTGGTGCCATTTATGGCAAATTTGGGGTTTAGGTTGGATGTTGAGGTGCCGACTTTGGGGGGGATCCCTAAGTCCCTAAACCCATAAGTCCCTAAACCCCCTAAATCCCTAAATCCCTAAATCCTTAAACCCTAAACCCCTAAACCCCTAAACCCTGTATTTCGGGCTCCTTTCCGAGGACCCCAACCCTACACCGGTGATGGGACCCTGGCCCAGGGGACGTCCCTGCCGTTCCGAGCGAACTCTGCAGCTTCATGCAACTCGAGCTGCTTGGGTATGGTTTAGGTATGTTTAGGGTTTAGGGTAGGGGTTATAGGGGTTATGGGGGTTAAGGGGTTTCGGGTTGTAGAGTTTTTACGGCAAGGCTAAGTTTAGGATATCACGTTTTGTTCATCATGGTGGGAGGCTGCCATACGAAGTGAAAGAGCAAGTAGGGCTCAAGTGGGGATTGATGTTTGGGTTCGGGGTTTAAGTCTTAACGGCTTATCCTGGGCATGTCATATCTACTTGTATAGGCTATGACGGAGTCGGACTCTCATGCGTTGGGGCTTTAAGGTCTAGGACATTCTTCAGGTGGGTAGTTACCGTAATAGGAGCCTTATAGACGGTCTATATACCGAGAAGCCTTATAGAAGACCAAAACACCCTAAAGTCCCCACCTGTAGTTTCCGTTAATTTAAGGGTAATTATCTTGCTTGTAACCCTTCTTACAACTACCCCTGAACCTCCACGTAAAGCCCTTATAATAGAGCCCTTGTAGAGCCCTTCAAGGAACCTTGCTTCTAACTACCCATGAAGCTCCAAGTAACCAGTCTTGCCCTCAACCTTAAACCCTAAACCCCAAACCCTAAACCCTAACTCCTAAATTCTGAATGCCAAACCCTAAACCCGAAACCCTAAATCCTAAATCCTTAGCCCTAAATCCTAAACCCTAAAGCCTAAAGCGCTTTCCAAGTCGAGGGCTTAAGCCCAGGCTGTTGCAGCTCACGGGCAGCGGCTTCGAGTCGGCGACTGGCCTTGCACTTCAGAATCCCCAGGCGGTTTCGGGCTTTAGGGGTTCCTTTGAAGGATCTATATATGGGCTTTAGGGGCTCCTTTAACGGATCTATCTATCTATATATCTTTATATATATTATCTATATATATATAGATATAGGGTTTAGAGTTTAGGGTTCCATTAAAGGATCTTTGGGGGGTTTAGGGGTTTTAGGGGTTTGGGGGTTTTACGGTTTAGGGTTTAGGGGTTTAGAGGTTTTAGGGGTTAGGGGAAAGGGGTTTAGGAGTTTAGGGGTTTAGGGGTTTAGGGGTTTAGGGGTTTAGGGTTTAGGGTTTGGGGCCCAGGCGCTCCGAAACCCCTTCAGCAACTGTTACAGAGTTCTACAGGATAAGGAGTGTCTACCTTGGCTTTCGGCGGCTTCTTTGGATGATTAAAAAACCCTAAACCCCTAAACTCCAAACCCTAAACTCTAGACCCTAAACCCAAAACTCTAAATCCTAAACTCTAGACCCTCAACCCTAAATTCTAAACCCTAAACTCTAGACCTTAAACCCTATACTCCTCAAATCAAAGCCTCAGAGAAGGTCCCAGGGCTACAGAAGAAGAATGCACAGCGTCCTACTCGGACCTTCTTGGATAGTTAGAAGTAGGGTTCCTTCATGTAGTTATAAGCAGGGTTGTGAGTCGGGCAATTGTAGTTGTGACCTAAGTCAGGGGACTCCTGCCTGGAGGTTCACCGGTTGTTCTAAGTGGGTTATAAGTTCCCTAGTAAGGGCGATTTTTAGCTCTCTTACTTATAACCCTACTTACAACTGCCCATGAACTAAAAAAAGGAAGACCCCTCAGCCCTGGCCCGCCCCCTAAACCCTAAGCACTTTAGACCCTAAACCCCTCAATCCTAAACCCCTAAACCCTGAACCCAAAACCGTTTAGACCCTAAACCCTGAGCCCCTAGGTCCCTAGGTCCCTACTTGGAGGTTCATGGGTAGTTATAAGTGGAGTTATAAGTCCCCTAATATAGGTTATAACTGTACCCATGAACCTCCAAGTAGACCTTGCAACCCTCGGCCCCAGACATGAACTCTTGAAGGTTTTAGTGCCCAAACCTTAGGGCTAAAGAGACCCTAAGGGTGCATGTGCCCAAATAGTATATACATTGGCCTTAATGTAGTCCCTATATAGGTACTTTAGAGCCAAATTCATATACTATTTGGGTACATGGACCCTTAGGGAGACCCTAAATGGGACCGTGACAGTTAGGTAGGATACCGCCCGGGCGGACTGAGGTGCCCAGCTGCCTCGCAGACCTGGAGTTGAACGAGCTTTCCTTGGGAGCCAATAGGCTCGGGGCTGGGTTTAGGGTTTGGGGTTTGGGTTTAGGGTTTGGGGTTTAGGGTTTAGGGTTTGGGGTTTGGGGGATAGGGTCTAGGGGTTTAGGGTTTAGGGGTTTAGGGTTGGGGAGCCATTTAGGGCTCGTCAAGCTTCAGAGAAGGTTTTTGCAAGGGCTTGCCAAGGTTTAGCACGGTTTATAACGTCTACGTTTTGTTGGATGAGGGGCAGGCGGCCTAAACCCTCCACCCTAAACCCTAAAGCACCCTAAACCCTAAAATTCTAGCTGCCCACATACCTCCAAGTAGGGTTTAGGGTTTAGGGCTACTTGGAGGTTCATGGGTAGTTATAAGTTATAAGTAGGCTTATAAGTAGGGAAACTATAGCTATAACCTATATTAGGGGACTTATAACTCCACTTATAACTACCCATGAACCTCCAAGTAGTACCCCTTATACACCTTATAGGACCCCTTATAGAGCCCTTATAGATCCCTTAAAGGAACCCTACTTATAACTACCCATGAACCTTGAAGTAGAGAGCTTTGAGTGTCGGAGCCTTTAAGCTCTTCGGCTTCTTTTGGGGTTTCCAGGGTGTCGGGCATACGGTTGATGATATAAATCCTTAGCATTGCCTCAAGGGACCTTAAACTATGGGAATTATGGTATATTTTAGGGCTTATAGGGTTTAGGGTTTAAGGTTTAGCTCATAAAGCCTCTATATAACCCCAAGGGTCCCTTTAACGGTCCCTCCTTTAGTCCCTTGATTAGTTGCCTTTTCTGCGCTGCTTCTATTGACGGGTGAGGCAGGACGTGACGTCTGAGGAGGGCTAAGGGTTCAGGTTTCGTTTGGGCTAATGTAGGGGCCTTAAAAATTAGAATAGGGTTTGGGGTATACTATACTATACTATACTATACTATAATAATAATAAGGAGCCCTCCAACACCCTCTTCTTATTCTTCAGGACCCTACATTACCCAGAGATTATTGGGGCTTGCAGGGTTTAGGGATAACGATGACATCGATCGGTGATGTCGATGGCAGGGAAGAAGATGTTGATTGCAGTCGGTTTTGTTCAGCGTTAGCTACGGGAGTGCATGACAGCACGAGAAAGACAGACGAACAAATTTAGATTTAAAAGTGATGTGGCGATGAATCTACAAAAGGTGAACATACGAAGTAAGAAGACAAAGGAATAATTCTGCAAACAGACGGACGCATGAACAGATACGCACATGAGCAAGCGTAGGACAGTGAAAAACGCATGGAGTTGCACATAGAGCCTGCAAACAAACAGGTACATAAACTTGTCGTCTATCTATGAAAACATATATATATATATGTGTGTGTGTACGTGTTTACATGCACATATGTAGGTATATTTTACATACACGTAGGTATGTAGAGGTGTGTATACGCATGCAACTATACATGTATCTATGTACACATGCCCCCGAATTTGGGAATCTCCTAGTTTGTCATGGTTTGCGGAGGCTGCAGACACTCCCTGCGACCTTCTCGGGCATGCGGAGCCTGAGGACATCGTTGCTTTAGGTATTGGTTATGTAGGCCATTGTTGGGTGGTTTCGTGTTGTTATTTCTAGGGGCTCGCAATTCTGGAGGGGGTGGGGTATAGGGTTTGCCAGGGTTTTACAGGGCTTGCGCGTATTTCTTCACGGGCATTGTGGTCAAGGTTTGAGTTCAAGTGTTTACGGGTTGAGGGCTAACTGGCTCGAAACCCTTATCCACCGTTTTCCGGCAGAAAACCCTAAACCCTAAACCCTAAAACAGAACAGGAAGCTGAACTTGGCGAATAACCAATTCGACGAGTTTCCGCTGCATGGCTGCGCCGTGTGACAGACGGGTTTGGGTTAGGCAGACAAGGCCCGAGGACAATCCCCCGGGGTTAAGGGTTTTAAGGTTTAGGGTTTAGGGGCTGGGGTTTAGGGTTTAGGGCTCATTTCTCAAAACGAATTCTCTTCTGATGACCCCTGCAGGGATGCAAAGAATGCAGGGCTTTTGCATGGTCTTGTCTTGGCGCTTTCAATCGGGTTCCATATTCCGAGAGTCTGCGACAGTTTAGGGTGGGTTTGCTCTTGGGGGCCTTCCCTAAACGCTGAAGCCCAAAACCCCAAGCCCCCGAACACTGACAAGGGCTTCCAGCAGACATTTCGGGTGTTCAGCGGTCATGGATTTACCTCCGTGTCCGTTCAAGATCCTCAGAAAAATCCCAAACCCTCAAAAACGCCTAAACCCTCAAATCCGGAACACCACCAAACCTGAAGTTCTGAACCCTGGGCCCTAAAACCAAACCCCCCAAATCCTAAGCCCTGGAAGCTCCCAAGCCCTGAACTAGACCCGAAACCCGGATACTCCCCGACTTGGAGGTTCATGGCTAGTTAGAAGTATAGGGTTATAAGTAGGGAAGTTATAAGTATAGGGTTATAAGTAGGGAAGTTATAAGTATAGGGTTATAAGTAGGGAAGTTATAAGTATAGTGTTATAAGTAGGGAAGTTATAAGTATAGGGTTATAAGTAGGGCAACAAAAGTTATAACCTATATTAGGGGACTTATAACTCCACTATAACTACCCATGAGCCTCCAAGTAGACCTGAGAAGCCTAAACCCGACACCACCAAAGCCCCAAGACAGAAGTATAGACCCGAAATATCGATGGCCTCCTTGCTGTCGTCTTGTTTGGCAACCTAGCTTGAGTCACCACAAGTAGAAGGAAACTTTGTTATGTACGATAGATCCCTATAATGGCAACTCAAGTAAATTAAGCTCCTTAATCAGAACCCAGCTTAGGGAAGCGATTTTGTCGCTCAAGAACCTGGAGGCGCTTTGGGCTCCAGGGCTTACGGGTTTAGATTTTTTTGCTGGCTCAGGGTCTTGGTAGCCGAATGAGTACACTTTAAACTTTTTGGGGATAATCTGATCCCTTCTAGACCTGAAAGTGCACACTTTTTGTGCTTATGAACTGAGCAGCTAAGGGGTTTAGGGTATATAGGGATATTAGAGGGTACCCCGTCGCTCGAAAAACCTAGACCCTGCGCTCACCTTTGTGGTAAACCCCTGTGGTGACCCGTAGAGACCCTGTTACAGTATTACAAGGAGCCTTTAAAGGAGCCAAAATAAAATTATTGAGGCCCATATTGTACTTAAGCCCAGATGTGCGTTGTTGGGGTCTGAAGCTCTTCCCGTTCGCAGTAAACCGACGCTGCTGATGGACACCTTGCCCCAACCTGTACTCAGAGAACCCCATGATTACCCCTTAATTAGGGAATATGAATATACTTTAAATCATAGTATTAAGGCCCCTATAGTTTAAGGTATATATTCCGTAATTAAGGGGTATTGGGATGTCTGGGTAATGGGGAGGACATCACAACTAACGTCCGCCCTAACTTGCGGTGCTTGTGAATCGCATAGTTTTGCAAACCTTACCATGAATGCAAGATCTCTTGCACCCGTCAGACTCCCATGGGCCTTATATTAAAATAGGCTAAAACTTGAGGAGCCATTCCTGTTTTGAGGAATTAATTTGGCGTGAATTATTCATGTCACCATATGAAGTATACCGCACATTCTTCAGTATATGAATTTCCTGAATCACCGTCTAGAGTTGGAGGAAATGTTCAACGGAAGCTGCAAGGCTTCAAATGTTCAAGGTGGCGGGATTTGATCGTACAACCTTCGCACGGTTTCGAACTCAAACACCACCGTGTCAGTAGAACCGCGGCCGGATTGCATCAAAGTCGTCTCTAAGTGAGTAATCTAGACCAGGCCGTATCCAATTCTGAACGGACTCGTATCGAACAGGTATTCAAATCGAAGTGAAGTCGCATGCCTCATCCGTGACCTCGTACAAATCGTGACGGCAGGTCGCATTGCAAGGTAGACTGGCATTGAAACTCTGAGCCCCCCCAGAAAACCCCAATAGCAACCTGCGTAAATCCAAACAAAGCCAAGCACCCAAAACCCCACTACGACACCCATAGGCGCGTAAAAAGGCCATGTAAGAAGCCTGAAGAGTCACCCATGTTATTGCTTAGGGTTCCTTATCATACGTATTCTACCATGCTATACCACAAGACTGTGTTCTAGTCATGAAGGTCCCAAGACTCAACCCTTCTAGTAGCGCATAAAAAGAGCTCCTGGAAAAACGGCAACCTTAAAAGGAGCCCTTTTTCTACTGTTGATGTTATAAATCCTTACCATTACCTTAAGGACCCTAAACCATGGGAATTATGGTATATTCCTTATGATGGGTAATGCTAGGGATTTATATCATCAAGCGTACTGTCTATGGTTTCCGGTTCAAGGTTTGGGGTCTTTTAAAATGGAGACCTCCACAGGAGCCCTAGGCTAGTGTTTAGGGTTTGCGTTTTGGGATTTCTAGGGTCGATGATATAAATCTTGCATTACCCATCAGAGGGAATATACCCCAATTCCCATAGTTTAGGGTCTTTAAGGTAATGCAGGATTTATATCATCAACAGCATAAAGGCACCAAAAACCCGAAATTCCAAAACCGGAAGCCTTGTTCGACCTGTAGGAGCTTTTTCTGCAGCACAACCGCCTGACAAGCGTTCCCTCCGGCAGCTTGAAGATGTCAAGCTCATAGGGAGGGTTTAGGATTTAGGGTTTAGGTTTGAGTTGAGCCTGGATTTTACTATGGAGTGATTGTTACACTGTTTACGAATCGTAGTTGTAGTCATCATATCGACTTTGTCATTCCTGTTGGTACTGTTATCATTATTGGTACTCTTATTGCTCTGGTTATTGCCATGGATGAGTGTTATTGGTATCTGTGGTTGTTATTGTTTGAGAGGGGCGTGGTTCTTTAAATGTGAGGGCTTTGATCTTGAGGGTATCCGAAGCTGCCAGATCTAGGCTCCACAGCTTCACAGAACACTCCTGTTTGCTTGTATATAAAAAGTATACACACATACTGTTGATGATATAAACCCTGCATTACCTTAAGGACCCTAAACTATGGGAATCATGGTATACGCCTTGTTATGGGTAATGCAGGGTTTATATCATCAACGGTATGTTTAGACCCTTCCGGAGGGGTCCTTTTAAGGGTTCCTCAAAAAGGCCCCTGTGAGGTTCTACGGTTGATGATATAATATAAATCCTGCATGACCCATAATCAGGAATGCACCATACTTCCCATAGTTTACGGTCCTTAAGGTAATGCAGGGTTTATATCACCAACAGTCTGTGGGGCTTCGTATGGGCCTTGTGAAGGCTCTCCTTTGATTTAGTATCTGAGCACGTAACATTTAACCTTTGGGAGCTACCCTAAAGGGTTTAGGGTTTAAGGCTTAACCTTTGGGACATACCCTGAACCCTGAACCCTCGCCCTAAACCCTGAACCCTGCCCTAGTTGAAAAGACTGACGTTTTTTGGGTCAGGGTGCTCAGCCCCTATGTTCATGTTTGCTCAGAGAAGGCTTCTAGAGGGATTCTATCCTAGGATCCTTGATAAGACTCTTAGGAGCGAGCCCCTCTTGGAACCTTTTGGCCCAAAACCCTAAACCCTAAACCCATAAATTTAAGAGGAGTGGCTCCAGGTCTGAGGGTAGCCCCAAAGGTTCAAACAGAAGCAGCCAAGGTGCACGACCCAAAGCAAGCATCGGCAGGCCACAGTGCTTACCTAAACCCAAACCCTGAACCCTAAACCCCAAACCCCAAACCCTGAACCCTAAACCCTAAACCCTATCAACCCTCGGAACAGCCAAGGAATTCAGAGGCTGCGCAAGCTGCGTCGGCTGAGCCTTGTCGGTAACAGGCCCGGGTTGTTCTTAGGGTTCTTTCCAGGGCTTACTTAAGGTTTTTTAGGGGTTTAGGGGTTAGGGTTCTTTTAAGGGCTTTGGGTTTTCTAGGGGTTTAGGGTTGAGGGTTTTGGGTTGAGGGGTTGTTTAGGGATTTAGGGCTCAGGGTTTAGGGTTTAGGGTTCTGTAAGGGCTCCTTAAAGGCTTGGTAAGGCCTGTTTAAGGCCCTTTTCCAGTCCAGGGTTTAGGGTCTAGAGTTTGGGGCTTGTAGAGAGGAAGGAAAATTTAAGGCACCAGCGTAGTTAGTAACGGTTTAGGGTTTAGGGTTTAGGGTAGTTAAGGGCCTCAACCTCCCCTACGGCCGATGATCTAGATCCTGCATTGCCAAAAGGACCCTAAAGTATGGGAATTATGGTATGTATGTATGTATGTATATATATATATATTCATTCCTTATTATGGGGTAGTGCAGGATTTATATCAACCTACCCCATCACATGTTTCTGGAGTGCCCATGCAAAGACGAAACCAGGGCTGTCGAGAGGATCCCAGAGAACCTCAGGTTCTACCAGGTTGCTAAGTAGGGTTCCTTTAAGGGCTCCTTTAAGGGCTCCTTTAAGGGCTCTATAAGGGGTCCTATAAGGGGGTATAAGGGGTCTCGCGTTTTGGTGTGCTTGGAGATGGAAACCAACCGGTTCCTTCGAGAGCAGGTGTGCTGGACATGCGGAGCCATTCGCTTCTTGCAAGCGCACACGGGGCAAGTCCATTTCTTGTCCCAGCTGCGGTGCTTGTGAACGATGTGCAGCCGTTGCACAGTGCGCCTGTCGCACGCTGCGAACGCATGCACGGGGCCTGCGACAAGTTTGCCGGAGCCTCTATCTATCTATCTATCTATCCATCTATCTATCTATCTATCTATCTATCTATCTATCTATATATATATATATATAGAGAGAGAGAGAGAGAGCCAAAAATTTGATGCATGGTGCGGTTCCTAGGAACATAACGTGGGCTAAAAAGTGGCAGCAAATCCTGGAGATTGTTGACACCGCCCCACCCAACGTTACCCCAGTGGCGTGGTCGTCGTTGATCCCTGTGTCGCAGGGTCTCCAACCCCTGCGACACAGGGATCGGGAAGTCCCGAAAGGGCAGCAAGGGCCGATGATGACAAGTTCCTCAGAAGAACTTTCATTAGAATTGAGTTCAGGTTCTATTGTGGATGGCGTGGTTGGGCGTCCTGGGGCTTCTTCGGGCTCAGGCGGCCTAAAAACCCTACTTATAACTACCTATGAACCTCCAAGTAGGGTAAGTCAATGCTCCCAGTTCGGGGATTCGTTGTTAATGGGGCTTTATGAGGCCGGGGTCAACAGTCGTGATAGCATTGTGGTTTAGGGTTTAGGGTTTATGGTTTCATGAGGAGTTTAAAGGTAAAGTACAGAATCTTCAGATTATTCTTCCTTAATACCTCTTTAATGCCTAATTTCCAGTGAGCCCAACACCTCTGAATAAGTATCAGAGCCCCCGGGCGCCCTATGAAGCCCCATAAACCATTGCCATATAAAGCTGTTCAACATCGAAGCCCTAAACCCTAGACAAGCATTCTCCCAGCGCAAAACCCTATGCCTATAACCCATATTGAACTATAAAATCTACAAGCCCCTATAAACAGCACAATAACCCAATAGCCAGTTTTCCCAAACCCATTACGGATCCCTTAGATAGGTAGAAACCCTTACCCTAGGGCTCAAAATAGGCCAAAAGCCTCAAATAGTCAGGTCTTTGGGCCCAAAAGCCTTAGAATATGAGTCCTTAGAGCCTTACTTGGAGGTTCATGGGTAGTTATAAGTAGGTTATAAGTAATGTAGCTACTATATTAGGGGACATATAACTCCACTTATAACTACCCATGAACCTCCAAGGAGCATTAGAATAGGACTTTAAAGGCAATCTCCCAGTGGCCGGTGCAGGCTTTCCGCCTTGCCCGAGGAGTTAGGCCGCATCCCTTCTCTCAAGGCCGCCGGGCTCAAAGCTGTGATTTGGAAGGGCTTAGGGTTTAGGGGTTTAAGGTTTTGGGGTCTAGGGTTTTGGGTTTTAGACGGTTTCTGTATGGGTCTCTAAATTAGGGTCCTTGTTTAGGGTCCTTTTATGAAGGTGCCCTAGTTATTTGGGACCTAAAAAAGGATATGGAAGAGTTTTGGGGTTTAAGATGGGTGTTCGAAATTTTCTCTCGTTCCAAGCATGGTGGCTAGGACGGCCAGCCCAACATCGGTAAGCTGGATGCGCATACTAAGCCATCCGCCCTAAACCCTAAACCCTAAACCCAATAACCCTACACCCCTAAACCCTACAACCTAAACCCTGAAAGGCCTGTTCCATTTCCTCAGGCTCTGTTTGGAGGTTCGAGGGCAGTTAGAAGTGGAGCTAGACGTCCCCCAATATAGCTCATAACTATAGGTATCCTACTTATAACCCCACTTATACCTACCCATGAACCTCCAAGTACCCCCCCATAGAGGGACTTCAGTGGCCAGCAACAAGACCAGCATTGGTGACATGGAGCTCCCGATTGCTCTGACCACGGAGCCTGTTCCAACTATCAAGCTTCTTCCAACTATCAAAAGCCGACATGGTACAAGACCAACCCAACGTCGCTACACTGAACTACTTGGTGTCCCCTTTTATTTTAGTCCTTCTATAATGTGTACTAGAATATAACCCCGCGAAGCCTATTCTAAGACTCGAGCTTTCACAGTAGGGAGAATGTGCGAGTTTTGGGGAGTATTAATAACACTCCTTAAAATGAGCAAATATTGATGAGTGCATGCTGCTGTTATGGCGGGGGTGCGGATACTAAAGACCTGGCTCATGTAGGGTTTCTTCCTTTAAGACCACGCGCCAAAACTTTATCGTTCTTATGGGCTCCGAAACCCTAAACCCTGATTCGACCCTAAACCCCAAACCCCCTACACGGAGGCGCTGATGTTGGATGGCAACCGCCTGGATGATATCCCCAGCAGTCTCAAGCCTCTCTGGCTCGAAGGACACTATGGGGTTTGGGTTTAGGGCTTCAGGGTTTAGGGTTTTAGGGTTTAGGGCTTTAGGGATTAGGGTTTAGGGTTTAGGGTGTTGGGTTTGGGGTTCGTTTTGCGAGACATTCGGGAGGATCTAGAAAGTAGATCCCCTAATAAGGCACCCGAACTACTCAAGGGTACTCTATAGGAACCCCCTTTAAGGGATCTACTTTTTGGATCCTCCCGGGGGTCTGGGAATTAAGGGACAGGTGAAGCGTTTCTAGAAGGCTTTCTACAAGGGTTCAGGAGTTTAGGTTTGGGGATCAGGGTCTTCCGGGTTTAGGGTTTGGGGTTTCGGTGTTTTAGGGTTTAGGGTTTAGGTCTAGGGTTTAGGGTTTGGGGTGGGGGTTGGGGGGGTGGGGTTACGGTGTTTGCGGAGTCTCTTGGATTAGGGAAGTAGCCGTAGCAAGAGACCCTCTGTAGCCTGAGATATCTTGCTGAAGCAAGGGGCAATGTAGAGGCCTGGATCGTGTGTAATCTTGCCCACGTCGTCCTACATATGTCCTACACAATGTACTGTAGCGTACGCCGAGACGCTATGGATGCAAGACCACTTGGAGGTTCATGGGTAGTTGTAAGTAGGGTTATAAGTAGGGTAACTAATAGTTATAACCTATATTTAGGGGACTCATAACTCCACTTGTAACTACCCATGAGCCTCCAAGTAATTAGTTTGAGAGAAGCCATTCGGCCTTAACTCAGCTGTCTTGAGTTGACGCTGTGCTTCATGAGTCGCTTAACCCTGAACCCTAAACCCTAAACCGAGTTCTTTAACCCTAAACCCAAACCCCTGAAGCTTAAACCGAAATTAGCCCCTAAACTTATGTAGGAGTACTTGGAGGTTCATGGTAGTTATAAGTAGAGATATAAGTCCGCTAATATAGTTTATAGCTATAGTTACCCTACTTATAACCCGACTTATAACTACCCATGAACCTCCAAGTAGTGGGCAGGGATAGTTGTCCTCATTTTTTGCCTGCTTGCCGCCACCTTACTTCCAGAGAGAGCACCTGAACCAAAGGTTACTCCGGAAAAGTGGCTTAGTAGCAAAGTCCGTAACCGCTGGGGGCTTATAGAATCCTACCATATTTGAGAACCCAGAGAACCCAATACCCCCTAATTAAGGAATATACACTAAATCATAATATTAAGCTCCCTATAATTTAAGGTATACTCCTAAGGCGTATTGGGTTCTCTGAGAAGGTTAACATTTTTGGGCTAGGCTACTCAGCCCCGACGGTGATGGGAGCCCATTTAGGGTTTGGCCTGGAACATACGCCTAACCTGAGGGATACTGAGCTCTCGCGTTTATAACTCATAGTGTCGGATTATTTAGACATTGAGGGTTTCGGGTCGAGGGTGAATGACCCCCTGCGAGTTCATACATAGGCATGGCAGACTATGACCCAAAACTTATTCCAAATGTTATGCCGCCCTGCGTAGTAGCTCTTGTGCCATCCCTCACGACGCTCCTTTAAACATGGACCCGCGAAGGACTCCCCTTAACCCTAAACCCTAAACTCCTAAACCCTAAACCCTAAACCCCTAGCCCCTAACCCCTAAACCCCTAA